>KE155262.1:21936-44150 GCA_000411075.1 Sisymbrium irio
ACGTACCTCTTTCGATGATCAAGCCGTCTCGTAGTTCCGTTACTTTGTTTTTTTACGCAAAAATAGTGTTCTTTAACTTTATGGGAGTCTAGGGCTCCGTATTATAAGCTTACGGTTGCTCAGATGTTTCTTTCAATGCTTCTGGATTGGTTTCGGAAGTGTTAAATTCTGCATCCGATTGCGCGATTTTTTCGCGGAAACTCCCTCTTTCTCGGAAATTTCTTTCGGAGTATGTTACGGAGGGACTTCTTGTGAAGATTTCGACTTCTTCCGTTTATAGGGTGTTTCGTTACCTTCTTGAATTTTCTGGAGTTTATGTTCTGCCAAGAAAAAAATTCGGGACTCCTTTTGGTTTCCCCAAACGGTATGTATGCATGTTTTCGTCGGAAACTTCGGGCACAAGTGATAAGTCGAGGGGATAGCTCGCATCAAGTTGATCCAAGGGATCCCCATGATAACGTTGTAGATGGTAGGGTGATTGGTGACCATAAAGTTTACGACTTTAGTAACTTCTCCTACCTGAACATGGAGTCGAATGTTACCGAGAGTCATGGTAGTTTCTCCTGTAAACCATGTTAGGGGTTTTGGTACGGGTTCGATTTCGGAGAAATCGACGTCTATTCTTTGGAGAGTGTCTCTGAAGATGACGTCAACAGAGCTTCCGGTGTCAATTAAGACTCTGGAGACGCTGGCATCGCCAATGGTTAACTTGATCACGAGTGGATCGTTATGGACTTTGGAGACGCTGAATCTCGAATGTGTCTTCCTCGTCGAAAGTGATTTGGAAGTCGGCGTTAGGCGCATGTTGCGGCCAGTTCTCGTTAGTTTCGGCCTGTCTTTGGTAAGACTTCAAGGTGAACATTGTATCGGGGCAGTATTGTGTTCCGCCCATAAGCATGTGGACCTTCCTACGATTATTTGATCCGGAAGGGTCTTCACTGCGCCAGCCGCGTTTTAGTTTCTCCTGGTTAGGCCCTTATGGGGCTTGACCAGTCTCTTCCTCGGAGTTTGGCTATGTCTCCGAGTTCTCCTGCTAAGATTTTCTCGGTAAGCTTAGTTCCTAGGGTTCGGCAATTCAGAGTCGAATGGCCGTAAGCTTTGTGGTGCTCGCAGTAGGCCTTAGGATCATAATTCGAGTTACGAGTCGAAATATTCGGACCTTTTCAACGTCCGGCTCCTCCTCCAGGTCTGGGAGTTCTATCGGGTGAGGAAACAGTTGCGACCTGGTAGTTATAAGCTCCACCCTTGGTTTCGTAATTCACATACGCGCTTTATTTCTTGCCTGATTCGGTGTTAGGAGCCAGAGGTGTATTCTTACTTTTAGATCTTGGCCGGAGCTTTTGCTCGTGAGCTTGGATTTCTTCTTCGAGCTTGATGAAGCCCAAAGCTCGATGAAGATCATCAGGAATTGTCGGAGGGGGTATTAAGAGTCGTCTCCTCTCAGAAACGAGACTCATACCAGAGTCACCTTTTTAGGGCCTCGAGGACAGCTTGATCGCTAACTTCGTCCATCTTTGAGACGACAGCCTTAAATTGCTCCATGATGTTCTTGAGCGATTCAGTTTGGCCTTGACCAATCGTCCAAAGATCAGCATCAAATGTTCTCTGGTTCATAAACATCGAATATTGCTGGAGAAAAGCCGTGGAGAGATGTGATAAGCTATCTACGGATTTCTTTTCCAACTTCGAGAACCAATCGAGAGCATCGCCTTTCAGATTCTTGACGAACAAGAGGCAGTATTCTGCGTACGTCCCATTCTAAACGAAGTTAGATGAGCTTTGGGATCAGTGGTTCCGTCGTAGGATCAGATTTTCACCTTTCCAGGATCACGGAATCTTGTAGAAGTTATCCGTTCTGTGAGTGGAGTCTTTTGAACCTCGTCGAGAACTCGATCGATTTCGGGAGCAGCGCTGGTAGCTCGATGGACTTGAGATTTTACTATCTTAATCTCATCGGCAGCTTGATCGAGTCGCTTTTGCAACTCATCAATCTCGCTGTTCCCGTGAGCTTTGTTTTCGCGTTCCTGAAGAATCGCGATTTCTTCTTCCGTTTCCAATATGTTTTCCTCGCCCTCGGGGCAACCATCGTTAGATTGGTCATTCAGGATAGGGTTTCCCTCGGTGTGCGGAGCATCGGTAGAAGTTTTCGTTGTTTATGTGGGCCGTCTGACTGGCGGCCAGTTTACATGAATGGTCCTGGGAGTAAGGGGAGTTTGGAACGAGTTGTTCCGCGGATCTCGCCTTAGCGATCCTCCACCAGCTGGAGTGGAGAAGTCAAGACGCCTTTCTTGTAGGAGGGTAGCTCTGGACTCGTTCTCCTTGCAGAGATTCTCCATCTGCTGGCTTCGATTTTTGTTGAGTTTCACCTGCTCCTCGTTTCTCTTTTGAAGAGCTTCCAGAGAGGATTGCAACTGTGCTATGGTAGCCGCACTTGCATCGTCACCACCTTGGTTTTGATGCGTCAGAGTTTCTTCTTCAATCGCCATAGTCTTCGATCTAGGGTTTTTGTTATCGAGAGTAAATATTTTCTCGTATACCCTCCTTCTAGCGCCAAATCGTGGGAACCGGAATTCACCTCAATGTAAATACATAAAGTTAATGTGAGGAACCGAGAATCTTGGAATGAGAACAACAATATAAACCAAAATAGATGAAAATTAAGGGAAAGAGAAGATGAATTTTATTGCTTAGCCTTGAGTCGTATTGATTGCTCCAAAGAAGATGTTACAGAATGGTGACAAAGATAGAAATCGTTATCCTTATATACAATACATTCTAAGTCTTAAAACTAATAAACTTTCGATGTAGAAACATGACGTTTTCCTATTTCTTGTCAACTTTCCTTTCTTCTTTCGGGAAGCTTTCCAGAAATCCTCGCTAAGTCGGTGAACCTTGAGGCGGCTGCTTTTTATCGGCTCGGCCAAATCGTATCCTTTTCCTTATAGAATTAGGATTTCTTCAGTTTAACAACGTGCCGCTTTCGATAGATAAAAAATTTATGATGTTTCCCGAAAACAACGCGAATTTTGTTAAAACATCGGGAAGTTTACGAAAACATTGATAAATTCCCGAAATGATCGAGAAAACGAAAAGACGCACATCCTTGTCCGGCTCAAACCGGCCCGGTTTTAGGACGATTTTACGATCACGTCTGCTCGCCAGCTCGGCACAAAGGATGCAGAAAAGAGGGCCAAGCTGATCAGCTCGGCATGAAGGCAATGAGATTTTTCTGTCAGCTCGGCATTTGGAGAAGGGGAGGATCCTAGGCCGAACCGATCATCTTCCACTCCCGACCATCTCACCAGCTCGGCATAACGGAAGAGAGGGACAAGACCGAGCTGATCAGCTCGGTCTTTGGGCGAGGGAGAAGGATGCTGTTGGTTAGCTTGATCAGATCACCATTCTTCCTGCCCATCAGCTCGGTATCAAGGATGGAAGGGGAGGCCGAGCCGGTCGCCTCGCTTCCTCCATCAGCTCGGCGTCGCGGAGATAGGAGAAAGGAAGAAACCGAGCTGGCCATCCCTGATCATCAGCCCGACATTGAAGGTAAGGAAGAGGAAAACCGAGCTGGCCATTCCGTTGAATGTTGTCTTTTCCGAGAAGTTTAGTTTTATCGCGGTTTATCGGAAAATCATACGAAAAATAATTTTCTATAAACTTTTCGTAAAGTTGTCGATAAAAATAGTTTTATTCAAATTATTTTCCGAATATCGCTCTTTTTAAAAAATATCCAAATATGAAAATTTTTCCGATATTTAATATTTTAGCCGTTCATTCCGAAATGTGGATTTTCACTCCAACACACACGGAAATAGCGAGCTGGGGGGCTAGTTTTGGTGTCAAAACCCAACCCCCGGAGATTGATGACCTGAAAAGTTCAGGTATTTGCACAAAAGTCTCTTCTTTACACTATTTAGATTCACCAACTCAATCTCATGTCCAATGGCGAGCTAAATACATCATGATATGGCGATCAAATTTTATTACATGCTTCCACAACACGTCTTCACTGAACTGGCGAGTTAACTGTTCATTTTTGTTTTTTATGATCAAATCACTGTTCATCGGACCGATTATTGTTTACATGTTTTTGTTCACACGTTACTGTTCATGATGTACTGTTCACGAGTTACTGTTCACAGAGAAAAACCCAAAGCCCACCAAAACATTAAAAATAAGTAAGTTAACAAACTCCCACATTGGAAACAGGAGTCCTCAGCAGCTCAAGACATTCAATATATATATAGAAACATGTAATAGTTTTTAGCCATCTCATCATGAATACTTAGACTCATATTGTAAGACTTGTTATTGCATTTATAATTTATTTTTCGTACTTTCGAAAAGAGATCAATAAAAATAAAATTTACAATCTTGGTCCTCAAGTTCTTATTTAAAAGATTTTTTAACCCCTATTAATTATAAGTTTTGATTATGTGAGTTTTGACACTCACATCCACGTGGACTCATCCGATAGTTAAACCGATTGGGAAGTACTGCATCCGGCACCAAATCAATTTAATATTGAATGTCACGCAAGGGAGGAAGACTATGTGGTAGGTCATCAGGAAAAATGTCATAAAATTCTCTCAGCAAGGCTTTGAATACATGAGGAACCGCAGCAAAAGGATCAAGTACCGAGTCATCGAAAGGCTGGACTGTCACATCACGAGATGCGGAATCAGTGATAGGAGTGGAGACCAACACAAGGACTATTCCCACCTCACGCATAACAGCTGCAAAAGGTGACTTGTTTCAAGAACAAGACAGGGGGTTGATGATGGAGACGACTGCACTGGTAGAGACAACGATACCTGCGGAGATGGTTTCAAAGTGAAAGTATGATTGTTATGTTTAAATGTATATGTATTAAGGAATCCATCATGTTGCACACGTCTATCAAACTCCCACAGACGTCCCAACAACAAGTGACATGCATCCATAGGAACCACATCGCAGTACATGTTATCTTTGTAGGCATCATCCACTGAAAAATCTACCATGGGAAGTCTGGTGACAAACAAATCGGTATTGAGTTGCAGCCAAGCTAGCTTAAACGGAGTAGGGTGAGGTTCAGTCTCTAAATTCAGTTTAGAAACAGCTGTTTATGCAATGACGTTCTCAGAACTCCTGAATCAATAATGAAAGACCAAACTTTTCCATTGATTGTGCAACGTGATTGGAAAAGACTCTTTCGTGGAGTTAAGCATGATCGGCGAATCACAAGCAAGGAACCCACGTCTGCTCCTAACTCCTCTGTTTTCTCTATTAATTTTTCATCACGACTTCAACGTAGTAACCTGCATCATCAAGGAGGAGACCACGATGATTGCGAGTAGGACATACTCACATGCGATGACCAGGTTCTCCACAGGAAAAGCACTTAAGTGGTACTGATCGAGTGGTGCGAGTTGGTTCAATTGGCACTATTGCTTGCTTTGTATTGAAAGAGACTGCATCAATACCTGAAGAAGACGACATCTGTGAAGGTGAATTACGCGGGCGAGCAGGATGGAATAAATTCAAGGTATTATGAAGCTGTTGTCGTAATCCACTTCCAAATCTAGCCACCAGCTGTATTTCTAAATCTTGCAACTCAATACCGTTGAGGAGCTGAAAAATTATTTGGTGTATTCTTCAACTGACCTCGATCCTTGTTTCAACGTATGTAACTTTTGAAACATCATTTGTTCATAATTGAACGCTACAAACATCTTTTCCATCTCGCGCCTTAATTTATCCCAAGATAGAATTTTAGGTTTACCACGTCGCGTACGAGATGTTTTCAATTGAGTCCACCAAGCTGATGTACGATTGCAAAAACGCATTGCAATCACCGGGATGCAGCATTCCAATGGCACACGTTTAAATTCCAGCACCTCTTCAACAGTAACAAACCAATCAAGAAGTTCTTCTGCTGGTGATCCTCCATGAAAGTCAGGTAATTCTGATTTAAATCCTTGCTCCCAACACCAATCTTCACGATGCTCTACAGGAAGGTGGAGTTACTGGTCTGAAAAAGGATTGTCGTTATCTTCATGTTCAATTTTTTGGTCAACCTCATTGACGGGAAGAGGCACACACGGAGAATTAGCTTGGACGGCTGCGGTAAGTTGCTGCATATGTTCCTGGAGACTTGCAAGTGTCTCGCCTGTGGTTTCCGCCTCGGTGGGTTAATTTTCTCTTCTCTGTCTTGACATGTTAATGGATCATTTTTCTCTGATACCAACCTGGCGTAGCATAAAAGTTGAGATTCAGCACAACTAAAGATCTGTTAAACCTTTAGGACCTGCTTCCTAAGAATTCACGAAGAGCTCTAGGGGTTTGAGTGAAACTCTGTTTATTAATTCAATAGTTGTCTCCAAAAGAAGAAAAATGGACAAATTAAATAGAGAACTCATTTAGGTCACAACCGACTTAACGAGAATAAAAACCAAAACCCAATATAATGTCAAGAAAATCATATTTAAAGAAAAACCAACAACAGAAAATACGTAAAAAAATAATAGAGGTTGTTGTCATGACGTGAGCAAGATTGTAGTTGAGCCTACATCAGGAATCAATTTCATGGGACATTTCCCATCTTAACATGGCAACGAATACATCCTGGTGATAGTAGACTATATATCTAAAGGGGTGGAAGCTATAGCCAGTCCAATGAATGATGCAAGGGTGGTGGTGAAGATGTTCAAATCCATCATATTCCCAAGGTTTGGAGTACCACGAGTTGTCATCAGTGATCCAGGTTCCCATTTCATAAACAAATTTTTTCAGCACCTAATGAAGAAGAATGATGTTAAGTACAAGGTAGTAACTTCATATCATCCTCATACCAGTGGACAGGACCTCCAACAGGGAAATCAAGAACATCCTCAAGAAAACTGTTAACACCACTAGGAAGGATTGGTCTAATAAGCTTGATAATGCTCTATGGACATATAGGACTGCCTACAAAACGTCAGTAGGTACAACACCATTTCATTTGGTGTATGGGAAGGCATGTCACTTGCCTGTTGAACTTGAGTACAAGGCTCCTTGGGCAGTGAAATTGGTGAACTTTGATGCCAAGAGTGCAAGAGTGATTATGAGAGGAGGAAGTTCCAGCTTCATCAGTTAGAGGAGATACGGCACCTGACCTATGACAACTCAAATATCTACAAGAAAAGAACAAAAGCCTATCATGACAAGAGGATCCTCACAAGGAATTTTTCTCCAAATGATCAAGTGTTGTTGTTTAATTCTTGGATGAAACTGTTTCCTGGGAAGTTGAGATCAAGATGGTCAGGACCTTTTACCATCAAGAAGGTCAGACCTTATGGAGCTGTGGTGTTGCTGGACATCAGAAGAGGAGAGTTTGTTGTGAATGGATAAAGGCTAAAGCCTTATCTAGCCATATCAGACATCCCACAGGGGGAAGTTCTCACCTTAGATGATGCTCCTCCAGCCTAATTTGGCAACCAAGTCAAGCTAATGACTTTAAACAAGCGCTTGGTGTGAGGTAGTCCACTGTTAAGTGTCTCTAACTTTTGCATTTTATTTTACTAACTCTTAGTTCTGGTTTTCTTGTTTCCAAAAAAAACAAAAAACACATGGTGTTTATCATGCAGGAGAAGGTGAAGTGGAGAAGAAAGGACTGGAGCAAGCCACCGGAGCACCTGCTCCGATCGCTGCCCGGGTTGCTCCAGGCGAAGTGATGACGAGAGAGCAAGCTGCCGAGAGCAGAGCACCTGCTCTATCACTTGCTCTTGACAAAACAAAAACGTGGGAGAAACCAAATCTGCTCAGAGCACCTGCTCCACCGAATTGCTCCACGCCAGGTAAGTTTTCTGGTTTTTAAAATTGGTTTTAGTGATCGGGGTAAAGTGGGTATACGAAACCAAATATAATGAAAATGGTGAAGTGGATAAGTTCAAGGCAAGATTGGTGACTAAGGGATATCATCAGAGATAAGGGGTAGATTTTGAGGAAGTGTTTGCACCAGTGGCTAGGTGGGACACAATTAGAACATTACTCACTAAGACTGCATAAACGGGCTGGAAGATAATGCAACTTGATGTAAAGAGTGCATTTTTACACGGAGAACTCAGTGAGGATGTGTATGTAGAGCAGCCCAGTGAATTCGAAATCAAAGGAGAAGAGGATAAGGTATACAAGCTCAAGAAAGCTCTGTACGGTTTCAGACAGGCCCTAAAGCATGGTATAGGTAGCTTGAAGGCTTTTTCGCAAGGGAAGGATTTGAGAAGTGTCACTGTAAACACACGCTGTTTGTATAGAAGGAGGAAGAGAAGATTCTGATTGTTAATGTGTATGTAGTATGTAGACGACCTCATATACACAGGTAACTCCGAAACACTTCTCAAAATGTTCAAGGCACTACAAGAAAACAAGGGGTTTTCCAACAAATATTTTCAAATAATTAGGTTTTATTGAAAATTTCCAATAGATATCCTATAAAATTCCATCAAATATTATATTTATTGGAAAATCATAGTAAATTTCCAACAAATATAAATTATGGTAATTTTGTTGAAAAAATTGTTGGAACATCATTGGAAATTTCCAATAAATATTATATTGTTGGAAATTAATTATGAATTTTTGACAAGTTTTAATTATGGCAATTTTGTTGTAATTTTTTTAGGAATATTATTGAAAATTTCCAACAAATATTATATTGTTGGAAATTAATTATGAATTTCTGATAAATTTTAATTATGGCAATTTTTTGTAAAATTTGTAGGAAAATCATTGGAATTTTTCAACAAATATTATATTGTTGGAAATTAATTATGAATTTCCGACACTATTTTATTTTTTTAATTTTGTTGCAAAATTTGTGGAAACATCATCGGAAATTTCCAACAAATATCATATTGTTGGAAATTAATTATAAATTTCCGACAAATTTTTATTGTGGTAATTTCGTTGCAAAATTTATTGGAACATCATTGGAAATTTCCAACATATATTTTATTGTTGGAAATTAATTATAAATGTCCGACAAATTTTTATTGTGGTAATTTCTTTACAAAATTTATGGAAACATCATTGGAAATTTCCAATATATATTTTATTTTGGAAAATTGTTATAAAACGAAAAAAGAAAAAAAAAATGGAAAAATGGAAAAAATTACAGATAAAGACAAAAAAAGGAAAAACAAAACAAAAAATAAAAAAGGCAACAAATTCACGGAAAAAACAATTTTTTCTTTAAAAAAGGTTAAAACAGGAGAAAATGAAAAAAAAAAAAAAAAAAAAAGGAAAAGAGTAAAAAAAACTCTAGTTTAAATATTGTCTTCTTCCATCTTCTACCTCTCTCTAAACTAGTTACAATTCTCTCAAACTTGAAAATTGAGAGTCTTTTCAATGATCCCAAAAATAAAATAAAAAACGTGATTGGATGTACAATCGTATGGATGAAGGTACTGGAGAAATAACAAAAGAATATAAAGGTCTTATTAGCTTTATGCAATTTGCTACAAATCAAGAGATTCCATTGGAGTGTGGTAAGATGTATTGTCCTTGTTCTTCATGTGCTAATGAGAAATTCCTTTTCATATATACTATTTGGAAGCATTTATATACAAGGGGATTTACGCCTGGATATTATATATGGTTTTCTCATGGGGAAGATTTTGAAACTTCAGCAAGTAGTAGTACTCAAAATAATGGAGATGGGGGAAATCATGAATTGGAACATGAAAATAATAATAGGAACAAAGAACAAGACAATATGCTTAGGGATCCCACTGGTGTTATACAGATGGTGACATACGCTTTTTGTGAGACAGCTGAAACTGAAAGTGTTGCTGAAGTACCAAACTCAGAAGCCAAGAAGTTTTTTAATATGCTAGATGCAGCGAAAAAACCAATTTATGATGGTTGTAAAGAGGGTCATTCACGTTTATCAGCTGCAACACGGATGATGAATATCAAAACATAGTATAACTTTTCTGAGGATTGTGTTGATGCAATAGCTGATTTTGTGAAGGATTTGTTGCCAGAACCAAATTTAGCACCGGTTTCATACTACGAAATAGAAAAATTGGTATCTTCACTTGGACTACCTTTTCAGATGATAAATGTATGTATTGATAACTGCATGATATTTTGGGGAGAGGATACAAATTTGGATGCCTGTAAATTTTGTCATAAGCCACGATTTCATGTTACAAGTGGGAGAAATCGAGTACCATATAAGCGTATGTGGTATTTACCAATAACAGATAGGTTGAAGAGGTTATATCAGTCTGAACGCACAACAGGTCCTATGAGATGGCATGCAGAACATTCATCCGACGGTAACATTTCACATCCTTCTGATGCTGAAGGATGGAAATATTTCAACTCATTATATAAAGGTTTTGCAAAGGAGCATAGGAATGTGTACTTGGGATTGTGTACGGATGGATTTAATCCATTCGGGAAGTCTGGACGAAAATACTCATTATGGCCAGTAATTCTAACACCGTACTACCTTCCTCCATCTCTATGTATGAAACGAGAATTTTTGTTCCTAAACGTTCTTGTTCCTGGACCTGAGCATCCTAAACTATCACTTGATGTTTTCTTACAACCATTGATTCATGAGTTACAAAGATTGTGGCATCAGGGTGTAGTTACTTATGATGTTTCCCTAAGGAAGAATTTTTTAATGCATGTTGTTCTGATGTGGACGATTAGTGTTTTCCAGCGTACGGAATGTTATCCAGGTGGACAACCCATGGAAGGTTATCTTGTCCATATTGTCAAGATACTACTGATGCATTTCAGCTTAAGCATGGAAGAAAATCTTGTTGGTTCGATTGTCACCGAAGGTTCTTACCGAAGAATCATCCTTATAGAAAAAATAGGAAGATGTTCAGAAAACAGAAAGTGGTGTATGATGAGTCGCCTCTGAATTTATCAGGAAGAGATATACAGATACAGTTCAGATATTTGGGTGTATATAAGACAACCGTTGTTGGCGGTAATGGACATGTTCCTATTTATGGGTATGGTCTTAACCATAATCGGCACAAAAAAGTATCTTCTGGGATTTACCATATTGGGAGAATCATCTGCTAAGGCATAACCTAGATGTGATGCATATTGAGAAGAACTTTTTTGACAATATTATGAATACAATATTGCATGTGCAAGGCAAAACGAAGGACAGTCTGAAATCGAGATTAGACCTCCCTGATATATGTGACCGTCCTGAGCTATATGTATTGAACAATGGGAAAGGCCCAGCTCCAATCTTCAGATTAGATGCAAATAAAAAGAAAACATTCTTAGAATGGATAATGAATAGTGTTAAGTTTCCTGATGGTTATGCATCCAACCTCTCGCGTTGCGTCGACGATAATAGTGGTAGGCTGTCTCAAATGAATAGTCATGATTGTCATGTTCTTATGCAGTGTTGGCTTCCTTTCGCACTTGCAGAACTTTTACCAAAAAATGTTCATCATGCAATAGCCGGTATGTACAATCACTTAATTATTATTTTACTATATTCATGTTATTATGAAAACATATTTTAATAAAAAAATATGTAATTACAAGGATATGTGCTTTTTTAGAGACCTTTGCTCAAGATCGCATACAGCCAATGGCCTAGCTCTTCTGGAGGAGAACATTCCTTTGATATTATGCAGCTTAGAAAAAATATTTCTACCATCTTTTTTATATGATGGAACATCATCCGATTCATCTTCCTCGAAAGCTCACCTCAAACAACATACAGATCTAAAAAAGAAAGTGAAAAACCTGAGTAAGGTCGAGGGTTCTATTGTGGCGCAGAGTATAAACGAAGAGACATCATATTTCTCTTCTTAATACTTTGCTCCTACAGTTCAAACAAAAGCTAGAAAACCAGGCCGTTATGATGATGGTCGGGACAAACCTTCATACCACACTGGTTTACCAAAAATATTTTCAGAAGTTGGGCGGCTTAGCTGTAAACGACAGTCAGCGTCTTATGGTGGTGAATCAGTTCCAACATGGCTTCCAGAGTTAGCTGGAGGACCACTTTTGGAGACAATTTCATCGCCAGCGTATTGTACCCGTGGATATGTATTTAAGAGAAATATCGCCTCAAACAACAGACAGATTGTGAACCATGGAGTTGTTGTACGAACGATAGATGCAGAATACTATGGGGTTATAGAAGACATTTTAGAAGTTGAATATCCTGGATTCATAAAATGTGTGCTTTTCAATTGTCACTGGTACGATCCTACAAGTGAACGTGGTGTTCGGCTTACCAAATTTGGTGTTACAGAGATTAACTTGTCAAAAAAGTTGAATAAGTATGATCCATGTGTTCTTGCATCCCAAGCCGATCAAGTGTGCTACATTTGATATCCTAGAGTTAAACGCATTAATGATCTATGGATCAGAGCTGCACAAATCAATCCAAGGGGAAGAATAGACGGAGTGAAAGACTGTTGGCATTTGTCGGTTGCAGGTTTGGGCCAGTTTGGGCCTTGCCGAGTATGTTCAAAAGACCAAATAAGAAAGCTCTATTGGCAGTGGGCCGTTGTGTTTGTGTAAGCCCAAAAGGGATTAAGTCGTTAAAAGTCGTTAATGATTTGGTCACTGTTCATCATCATCTACATTGAGCTGCTTTTGATGAAAGATCAAAATATAGAGAGAGAGTTCAGGAAAGTCGAGACAGAGAGGAAGCTGTGTGATCAGGTTCAGGGTTTCTCCGGTGGTTGCTCTGGTTGCAGTGGTTGTGGTGTCCGGTGGTTCTCTGAGACTCTCCGTGTGCTCCGTTTTCATGGAGGAACGTCGCGGCGTAGATTGAGAAGTTTTGATCGCATATACCTGTAAAAATTGTAACTATGTTAAGAGATTGATCGGTGCCATTCAAGTGATAGTGAATGCATGAGAGTTTAGTTCTCTTCCCAGACACGTAGCTTCGGTGAAGTCTGGGTCAACAATTGTGTTCTTGCATGTTGATTTCATTTCTTGCGATTAGTTTCAGTATCGATATTCAATCAAGTATCGAATGTGGAATTACTAAGTGATCTAAAGATTAAGGTTAAACCTTTACAAGTGGTATCAGAGCCTTTGGTTCTTGGTGATCGATCAAAGGGGTTTAGGTGTTCTGGGGTTGTCAATGGAGTCAGTTCATGGAAAGTTCGAAATGGAGAAATTCGACGGTCAGGGGGATTTCGGTATGTGGAAGTTTAAGATGATGATGCAGCTTGAGTTGCAATGTCTGGGACACATTATTAAAGAAGACTGGGACGAGGAGTCGGAAACTGAAGGTGAAGCAAAGCCGAAAGTCGACCCAAAGAAAGACCCACTGGCAAAGGAAAAGGACACGAGAGCAAGAAATCTAATCTGCTTGAGTTTGACCAACATTGTGCTAAGGAAAGTCATGTAAAAAAGACTGTTATGGACGTATGGAGAGCCCTAGAAGGCGACTATCAAACCAAGACACTGCCAAATAGGATTTATCTCTAACAGAGTTTTGCGAGTTACAAGATGAGTGAGAACAAGAGCATCGAAGAAAATTTGGATGTTTTCTTGAAGTTGGTTGATGATTTGTCAAGTCTGAACATAGAAGTATCAGATGAGGATCAAGCCATTCAGATTTTAACAAGTCTACCTCCTCAATTTGATTTGATTTTGCATACTCTCAAGTATGAAAATGGGAAGGAAACGTTGACAGTGAAAGAGGTCACCTCCTCTGCATATGCAAAGGAAGCTGAGTTAATAGAGAAGGGTCTCCTCGGCAAAGGAAAGACTAATGCAGAAGGTCTGATGGTCACCGGTGACTCTAGAGGCAGAAGTGATAAACGTTCTGATAACGGTGGTAAGTCAAAAGGCAAAAGCCGAGGATACAGGTCAAAGTTAAGAGGCAAAGATCAGAATAAGCCAAGAGAGTGTTTGTTCTGTGGAAAAGAGGGACATTTCAGAAAGGACTGTCCTCAGAGGAAGGAAAAGAAGTTAGGAAACTCGGCGAGTGTTGTTCAAGAAAAGGAACAACCTATGATACTAACTGCAAGTGTCCATGATACCAAGGATGAATGGGTTTTGGATTCAGGGTGTACTTTCCACATAACTCCAAACAAAGAGGTTCTGTTCAACTTTGAAGAAGTCAAAAGTGGAGATGTGTTAATGGCAAATAACACAGTGAGTGAAGTGAAAAGTATTGGGAAGCTGAAAATTTTGAATCCGAACAAAAGTGTTGTTCGGTTAACAGACGTAAAGTACATGCCACTTATCAGGAGAAACCTAATCTCGTATGGTCAGTTGGAAAAGAGTGGCTGCAACTATGAAGGTGGAGATTTCAAAGTCACATTCTACAAGAAAGGACAGAAGGATATCCAGGAAGCTACCGAAATGGTTTGTATTATGTTCAAGGTTCAGTGGTAAACATTGAATCTTCAGTTGCAAAAGCAGAGGCAAATCTCACCAACATATGGCACTCTCGCCTGGGTCACATGAGTTTGAAAAACATGAACATTCTGGTAAAGGAAGGATATCTGGATTAAAAAGAGGTTCACACTCTGGAGTTTTGCGAAGAGTGTACTTCTCGGAAAGGCGCATAAGCAACCATTTCCAGAAGGGAAACACACATCAACAGAAGTGTTAGAGTACATCCACAGTGATCTTTGGGGTTCATCCGGGAATGAGGAAAGTTTTTCTGGCTGCAAGTATTTCTTAACTTTCATTGATGATCTTTCTAAGAAAGTCTGGATAAGGTTTCTGAAGAGTAAGGATGAAGTATTTGAAAACTTTGCAGAGTGGAAGAAACTTATAGAAACTCAAACAGGAAAGAAAGTCAAGTGTCTAAGGACAGAAAATGGTTTGGAGTTTTGTAACATTCAAATGGATAAGCTGTGTAAGGAATCTGGGAGTAAGTGTCACAGAACTTGCACATATACTCCGCAGCAAAATGGTGTTTCAGAAAGAATGAACAGGACTATTAAGGATAAGATCAGGTGTATGTTGGCAGAAGCGGGATTGGCAAAGGGGTTTTGGGCTGAGGCAGCTTCAACTGCAGTGTATCTGATAAATAGAACTCCTAATGCTTCAGTTCAGTTTAATATTCCTGAAGAAGTTTGGTATGGAAAGAAGATTACCTACGGCCATTTGAGAAGGTTTGGGTGCATTGCCTATGTTCACACTATACAGGAAAAGATGAGTCCTAGAGCTCTAAAAGGAATCTTCATGGGCTACCCTCAGGGAAGTAAAGGTTACGGGGTTTGGTTGCCAGAAGAAGGGAAATCTACAATAAGTAGAAATGTGGTTTTTGATGAAGAACGACTGTACATGAAACCAGAACAGGTTAAGCAAGTTCAGCGGAAGGCGTCAAAGCTGGTCTCATTTCGAACAGATTTGATTCAGGGTCCGTCGAGTAGTAGTACAGAGGCAGCAGGTTCAGGTGGAGCTATCTCAGTGGAGTCTGACAGCTCAGAGTCTGAGACAGAAGAAGAAGATAATTCGGGTCAGGTGGAGCAAACTGAAAATGAATCTCTTGACGATTATCTCTTGGCTCGTGATAGAGTCAGAAGGACTACCAAACCGCCTTCAAGGTATGAAGATGCAAACTATGTGGCTTATGCTCTCGCTAGTGCGGCAGACATTGAGATAGATGAGCCTAAGACACTGAAAGAAGCATGGTTAAGCAAAGATTGGGAAAACTGGAATGGAGCAATGAAGAAGGAGAAGTTCTCACTTGACAAGAATCACACATGGGATGTTGTTGATCGACCAAACAAACAAAGAGTTGTGGGTTCTAAGTGCATCTTCAAGAAAAAGGAGGGAATCCCAGGAGTTGAGGAAACTCGGTATAAGGCACGGTTAGTGGCAAAAGTTTTTACTCAGGTAGAAGGTGTGGACTTCAATGAGATTTTATCACCGGTGGTCAAGCATGTTTCTATCCGTATCATGTTGTCATTTGTAGTGAACTATGACACAGAGCTAGAGCAGCTTGATGTGAAGACAGCTTTCTTACATGGAAGCCTAAATGAGACAATCTATATGGAGCAACCGGAAGGGTTTATATAGAAAGGAGATGAGGGAAAGGTCTGTCTGTTGAAGAAGTCTATCTATGGGTTGAAGCAGTCTCCTCGGCAGTGGAATCAGCGTTTTGACACTTTCATCAAGTCACAGGGATACACTAGGTGTTTCAAGGATCAGTGTGTTTATCATAAAGGACCGAGTGTTGAGGATAGAGTGTATATTCTCCTGTACGTTGATGATATGCTTATAGCTGCCAAGGATAAGAAAAGGGTAAAAGACTTGAATGACAGATTGAAAAGGGAGTTTGAGATGAAGGATTTGGGACCGGCATCAAGGATACTGAGAATGGACATTGTCAGAGACAGAAAGAATGGAATTCTCAGGCTATCTCAAGAGAAGTACATCAAGCAAGTTCTGAAAACATTCAGGATGGATGAGAGCAGGTCGGTGCTTACAATGGTGAACTCATTGTTCAAGTTGAAAAGCTTGACACCAGAGGAATGGGAAGAAGAGGCACCAAGGATGGATTCAGTACCATATGCAAGTGCCGTGGGATGTTTGATGTATGCAATGGTTGGGTCAAGACCAGATTTGGGATTTGCAGTTGGGTTGGTCAGCAGGTTCATGTCGACTCCGAGTAGAGAACATTGGGAAGCAGTTAAGTGGGTTTTGAGGTACCTTCGAGGGGCGTCAGAGATATGTTTAACATTCACTAAGGTTGGACATTTTCCCATCGAGGGGTTTAGTGATTCAGATTATGCTACTGATCTTGACAAGAGAAGATCAGTAACGGGTTTTGCTTTCAAAGTGGGAGGAAACACAGTCAGTTGGAGGTCTTCACTACAGCATGTGGTCGCTCTCTCCACCACAGAGGCTGAGTACATGGCTTTGTCATAAGCTACAAAACAAGGGCTCTGGCAACGGGATTTTTTTCAAGAACTGGGGTTCAAGTCAGAGTCATTTAACCTACAATGTGACTCACAAAGTGCTATATGTGTAGCAAAGAATCCAGTTCACCACGATAAAACTAAACATGTGGCTACTAAGATTCATTTCATCCATGAAATTGTTGATGAATGCCTAGTCAAGATTCTAAAGATTCATACTACTCTAAATCCAGCAGATATTTTGACGAAGTACATACCCGAAAATGCGCTCAAGAAGTGCCTCGTAGTCTCGAATCTCTTCTGGAGCTGGAAAAGGTCGACAGAAGAGGTGGTCAGTCAGTCATTAAAATTCAGTTGCTGTTAAGTTGAGCTGAGGTTGGGTTTTGCTTACTGAGTTCAGCTGAGAAGTCGATTGGTGGAGATGGAGGTGGAAGCGTGAGAGTTGGTTAGCTCGGAGGCTCAAGCTCATAAATAAGCAAGTCTTCAGGTGACGACGATGGAGATGCATTCATTGTGTTGCGGCAAAGGTGGTTTGCTTGTCGGAACACAGCCTAACGGAATACTCGAGGGAAAACTCTGAGTCGACAATGGTGGAGATTTATTGGCATTTGTCGGTTTCAGGTTTGGGCCAGTTTAGGCCTTGCCGAGTTTGTTCAAAAGACCAAAGAAGAAAAATTGATTGGCAGTGTGCCGTTGTGTTTGTCTAAGCCCAAATGGGATTACGTCGTTAATGATTTGATCACTGTTCATTGTTATCTACATTGAGCTGCTTTGGACGAAAGATCAAGATACAGAAAGAGAGTTAAGGAAAGTCGAGAGAGAGAGGAAGCTGTGTGATCAGGTTCAGGGTTTCTCTGGCGGTTGCTCTCGTTGCAGTGGTTGTGGTGTGTGGCGGTTCTCTGAGGTTCTTCGTGTGCTCCGTTTTCGTGGAGGAACGTCGCGTCGTAGATTGAGAAGTTTTTTATTCTTTTTATTCTATTAATAGTTATTCGATACTGCTAAGTGTTAACAAGTGGCATAATTGATAATTAATATTCAGGTTAAGTCAGCGTCTTGTGGGGGTGAATCAGTTCCAACGTGGCTTCCAGAGTTAGCTGGAGGACTACAGAGATTAACTCGTCAAAAAAGTTGAATAAGTATGATCCATGTGTTCTTGCATCCCAAGCCGATCAGGTGTGCTGCATTCCATATACTAGAGTTAAACGCATTAATGGTCTGTGGATCAGAGCTGCACAAATCAATCCAAGGGGAAGAATAGACGGAGTGAAAGACTGTTGGCATTTGTCGGTTTCAGGTTTGGGCCTTGCCGAGTATGTTAAAAAGACCAAAGAAGAAAACTTGATTGGCAGTAGGCCGTTGTGTTTGTCTAAGCCCAAAAGGGATTAAGTCGTTAAAATTCGTTAATTATTTGGTCACTGTTCATCGTCATCTACATTGAGCTGCTTTTGATGAAAGATTAAGATACAGAGAGAGAGTGTAGGAAAGTCGAGAGAGAGAGGAAGCTGTGTGATCAGGTTCAGGGTTTCTCCGGCGGTTGCTCTGGTTGCAGTGGTTTTGGTGTCCGTCGGTTCTCTAAGGTTCTTCGTGTGCACCATTTTCGTGGAGGAACGTTGTGTCGTAGATTCAGAAGGTTTGATCGCATATACCTGTATACATTGTAACTCTGTTAAGAGATTGATCGGTGACATTCAAGTGATAGTGAATGCATGCGAGTTTAGTTCTCTTCCCAGATACGTAGCTTCGGTGAAGTCTGGGTCAACAATTGTGTTCTTGCGTGTTGATTTCATTTCTTGCGATTAGTTTCAGTATCGATATTCAATCAAGTATCGAATGTGGAATTACTAAGTGATCTAAAGATTAAGGTTAAACCTTTACAAGTGGTATCAGAGCCTCTGGTTCTTGGTGGTCATTCAAAGGGGTCTCAGTGTTCTGGGGTGTGTCAATGGAGTCAGTTCATGGAAAGTTCGAAATGGAGAAATTCGACGGTCAGGGGGATTTCGGTATGTGGAAGATTAAGATGATGATGCACTTTGAGTTCCAAGGTCTGGGACACATTATCAAAAAATACTGGGACGAGGAGTCGGAAACTGAAGGTGAAGCAAAGCCGAAAGTCGACCCAAAGAGACCCACTAGCAAAGGAAAAGGACACTAGAGCAAGAAATCTAATCTGCTCGAGTTTCACCAACATTGTGCTAAGGAAAGTCATGAAAGAAAAGACTGCTATGGACGTATGGAGAGCCCTAGAAGGCGACTATCAAACCAAGACACTGCCAAATAGGATTTATCTCAAACAGAGTTTTGCGAGTTACAAGATGAGTGAGAACAAGAGCATCGAAGAAAATTTGGATGTTTTCTTGAAGTTGGTTGATGATTTGGCAAGTCTGAACATAGAAGTATCATATGAGGATCAAGCCATTCAGATTTTAACAAGTCTACCTCCTCAATTTGATTTGCTTGTGCATACTCTCAAGTATGGAAATGGGAAGGAAACGTTGACAGTGAAAGAGGTCACCTCGTCTGCATATGCAAAGGAAGCTGAGTTAATAGAGAAGGGTCTCCTCGGCAAAGGAAAGACTAATGCAGAAGGTCTGATGGTCACCGGTGACTCTAGAGGCAGAAGTGATAAACGTTCTGGTAATGGTGGTAAGTCAAAAGGCAAAAGCCGAGGACACAGGTCAAAGTTAAGAGGCAAAGATCAGAATAAGCCAAGAGAGTGCTCGTTCTGTGGAAAAGAGGAATATTTCAAAAAGGACTGTCCTCAGAGGAAGGACAAGAAGTTGGGAAACTCGGCGAATGTTGTTCAAGAAAAGGAACAAACTATGATACTAACTGCAAGTGTCCATGATACCAAGGATGAATGGGTTTTGGATTCAGGGTGTACTTTCCACAAAACTCCAAACAAAGAGGTTCTGTTCGACTTTGAAGAAGTCGAAGTTGAGATGTGTTAATGGCAAATAACACAGTGAGTAAAGTGAAAAGTATTGGGAAGCTGAAAGTTTTGAATCCGGACAAAACTGTGGTTCGGTTAACAGACGTGAAGTACATGCCACTTATCGGAAGAAACCTAATCTCGTATTGTCAGTTGGAAAAGAGTGGCTGCAACTATAAAGGTGGAGATTTCAAAGTCACATTCTACAAGAAAAGACAGTAGGATATCTCAGGAAACTACCGAAATGGTTTGTATTATCTTCAAGGTTCAGTGGTAAATGAAGAATCTTCTGTTGCAAAGCAGAGGTAAATCTCACCAACATATAGCACTCTCGGCTGGGTCACATGAGTTTGAAAAACATTAACATTCTGGTAAAGGAAGGATATCTGGATTCAAAAGAGGTTCACACTCTGGAGTTTTGCGAAGAGTGTATTCTCGGAAAGGCCCATAAGCAACCATTTCCAGAAGGGAAACACACATCAACAGAAGTGTTAGAGTACATCCACAGTGATCTTTGGGGTTCATCCGAGAATGAGGAAAGTTTGTCTGGCTGCAAGTATTTCTTAACTTTCATTGATGATCTTTCTAAGAAAGTCTGGATAAGGTTTCTGAAGAGTAAGGATGAAGTATTTGAAAATTTGCAGAATGGAAGAAACTTTTAGAAACTCAAACAGGAAAGAAATTCAAGTGTCTAAGGACAGAAAATGGTTTGGAGTTTTGTAACATTCAAATGGATAAGCTGTGTAAGGAATCTGGGATTAAGCGTCACAGAACTTGCACGTATACTCCGCAGCAAAATGGTGTTTCAGAAAGAATGAACAGGACTATTGCGGATAAGATCAGGTGTATGTTGGCAGAAGCGGGATTGGAAAAGAGGTTATGGGCTGAGGCAGCTTTAACTGCAGTGCATCTGATAAATAGAACTCCTAATGCTTCAGTTCAGTTTGATGTGAAGACAGCTTTCTTATATGGAAGCCTAGATGAGACAATCTATATGGAGCAACCGGAAGGGTTTATAAAGAAAGGAGATGAGGGAAAGGTCTGTCTGTTGAAGAAGTCTCTTTACGGGTTGAAGCAGTCTCTTCGGCAGTGGAATCAGCATTTTGACACTTTCATCAAGTCACAGGGATACACTAGGTGTTTCAAGGATCAGTGTGTTTATCATAAAGGATCTAGTGTTGAGGATAGAGTGTATCTTCTCCTGTACGTTGATGATATGCTTATAGCTGCCAAGGATAAGAAAAGGGTAAAAGACTTAAAAGACAGCTTGAAAAGGGAGTTTGAGATGAAGGATTTGGGACCGACATCAAGGATACTGGGAATGGACATTATCAGAGACAGAAAGAATGAAATTATGAGGCTATCTCAAGAGAAGTACATCAAGCAAGTTCTGAAAACATTCAGGATGGATGAGAGCAGGTCGGTGGTTACAATGTTGAACTCATTGTTCGAGTTGAAAAGCATGACTCCAGAGGAATGGGAAGAAGAGGCACCAAGGATGAATTCTGTACCATATGCAAGTGCTGTGGGAAGTGTGATGTATGCAATGGTTGGGTCAAGACCAGATTTGGGATTTGCAGTTGGGTGGGTCAGCAGGTTCATGTCGACTCCGAGTAGAGAACATTGGGAAGCAGTTAAGTGGGTTTTGAGGTACCTTCGAGGGGCGTCAGAGATCTGTTTGACATTCACTAAGGTTGGAAATTTTGACATCGAGGGGTTTAGTGATTCAAATTATGCTACTGATCTTGACAAGAGAAGATCAGTAACGAGTTATGCTTTCAAAGTGGGAGGAAACACAGTCAGTTGTAGGTCTTCACTACAGCATGTGGTCGCTCTCTCCACCACAGAGGCTGAGTACATGGCTTTGTCATAAGCTACAGGACTTTGGCTATGAGAGTTTTGTCAAGAACTGGGGTTCAAGTCAGAGTTATTTAACCTACACTGTGACTCACAAAGTACTATCTGCCTAGCAAAGAATCCAGTTCACCATGATAGAACTAAACATGTGGCTACTAAGATTCATTTCATCCGGCAAATTGTTGATGCAGGCCTAGTCAAGATTCTAAAGATTCATACTACTCTAAATCCAGCAGATATGTTAACGAAGTAGATACCCGAAAATGCGTTCGAGAAGTGCCTCGTAACGCTCAAAGTCCTCCCAGCCTGATTTTTCTCAGACGTTTGCGGCGACTGCTCGGTCGGTTGGTTGTCTCACAGGAAACATGTTTAGAGGAGATTAAGGTCAGTGGTGGTCTTAGTTGGTAACTCTTGGTGTTGAAATCGATGTGAAAGGCGGAGGTTGAGTGAGCTTACCTGATGTCTGATGGAAGCTGGTCGTAGTCTCGAATCTCTTCTGGAGCTGGAAAAGGTCGACATAAGAGGTGGTCAGTCAGTCATTAAAATTCAGTTGCTGTTAAGTTGAGCTGAGGTTG
>KE155264.1:105815-116675 GCA_000411075.1 Sisymbrium irio
ACAATTTGAAGATCAAATCATCTCCATGTCTCATGTTCATATTAACGAGACGACCGATACAAAGAGCTGAGCACTGGTTTTAAATAATAATAATTCGGAGCAACCAACGACAATGGAAAAGAAGTTTCTAAGGAAGTTAGCATGCAGTCAACTTCTCCTTACGAAGATACACGCATTGGGAAAAAATAAGAAAAAGCATTGCATCAACCGAACAACTATCTCATTCTTGAGATACTGTTACGAGACAGGTGCTACAAAAAGTTTACAAAAAAATCACTCTCTATAGTAGTACCAATAATATGTAAGTAATTGCTATTAGATTTTAGGGTCATTTATCATTAGCGACTGTATTATTCAGGTCAAACATCAAATTTTATGTCATATTTTTAAAAATATTTAAATGCATAACTAAAATGGTCATGATCATGTTCATACTTTAATTCACTGATATCAAAAGATTCACATAATTAAATTCAAAAGTATTATATTATAGAGTACCATATATTATAGCTAAGCACACAGTTATTATAATTTTTTAAAAACGAAATATCATATAAATCATAAAAAATAATTAATGTTATATTAACAGAAAAAGCATTAAATTTTTTATTTGAAAACAGTAAATAAATAAGTATAAAAAATAAAATAAAAAAGCAGTACAATAATATTGATGAACATAATAAATAAAAAAACTATATCTAAATAAAAAAGAGTTATTTACCATTTAAGTCACTTTAACTAGTTTTTTTACAAAATAGTCACTCTATGCTATTATGTTACCTTTTTTACTATACAAAATGTTTTAACCCTAAATTATCCTTCATTAAACTTATCAACCCAACTACTTTTTCTTCCACTTCTTTCTTTTAATTTAGCCGTCGTTGTTTACAGATGCAAGTTTTTATCTTCTTCAACAAATTCTTTTCTATGTTCCAAAACTCTACTGGTCAAAAATTCCTCTAAACCTTTTCTATCAGAGAAGATCTGATGATTAATCCACTTGGAGGAGAGAAAAAACCCTAGATCCGGCTGGAACAGACAAGGGAAATATAGATCTGGCTGGAAAAGATACATTTCATGTGAACCCACCTTCTCTCTCTTATATATATATTCTCTTTGGATTCTATTTTGACTTTCAATTTTATAAAAATCTTAAGAAGATTAAACAGATCCTCTTTCTCTGATTGAAGATTGAATCTATTAGTTGTGAAAATCGTATCGTGGACAAGGTGTTGTTAATGTATTGTTGAGAGTAAGTATAATGGATTATGTATTGTGGACATCATGTCGTGAACATCAACTGGATAGAGAATGTGGACATCATGTCGTGAACATCTGTGGATATTGACATATGGATAGACAATATGGACAATTATAAATGGATAATGAATATTTAATTTTCTGGTTTTAATGATAGGTTTTTCACTTTCTTGAAGAAGATTAATGATTAGTGGTTAGACTTCTTAAAAAAAAATCAGATATGGTTAACTTTCGAGTGTAAATTCACCCTATGCACCTAGAACCTTGTTTTGGCTATTTGATCAAATGCCTGAACGATGAAGTATATGGACAATAGAACGTGAACAATGACATGTGGATAACAAGATGTGGATAATAAAGCGCGAAAAACCAGACCGTGGATAGCAGGACATGAACAAGATAACATAGAATAAAGATTGGATTGGTATATACATGACTACATGAACAAACAAATTAGCTTATTATCCACATGTACATTTTTTTTTAATTGATACATATGTACATGACTCCATGAACAAACAAATTAGCTGATTATCCATGTGTACATAACTGTATGGACAAAACAATTAGCTGATTATCTATATGTACATGACTGCATAGATAAAGTGATTTTCTCCTTAGTAACAAACAAGTTAGAGAGAGTTTCTCTGCTTTGAAGTACAAAATTTTTTATATAAGATAAGAGCAAAATTTGTTTTCATTGATAGAGAACTTTTGTGTTTATGAACATTTATGTTTGTATGGAAGTAAAAAAAAAGAAAGATAGATCTAGCAATGCATGTGGTGTACAAAAAAAGAGATTTAAAATGTATAGTGACAATGTAAAAATTTACATGTACATATGTTACTTTATACACAAAGATGTTAGTGGTTATTCATATGTACATGACTGTGTGGCTATACAAATTAGCTGTTTATCCATATGTATATGACGGTATGGAAAAACAGATTTACTTCTTATTCATGTCACCATAGTATCCATCTACCGTCGTAAGTCATACCATATCCACACCACCATGTATAAGCCATTATTTACACACCATTCTGAACACACTATCATGTACCCATTGTTGTGTACACACAGTCATATCCACACCATTGTGTCGACACCACCCTGTACACACCATACGTTCACACCATCGTATCCACACCGGGGTCAGGTGTATCCACACCGTGGTAAGGTGGATGTAGTATTATGGACAAGGAATGTGGACAAAATAACATGATCATAGCATACATAGAAAAAGTACAATGGATGTGTCCACAAACATATCTACGAATCCATGTATGAGAGCCGTGTACACATATGTTTTTCCACAAACCCACGTTTCAGACCAATGTCCACACTGACATAGGTCTATTAATTTGTGTCCACACACACACGTCCAGAGACACATATCTCAAATCCATGTCTATAATCGATGAAACCCAGATTATGAAAACATTAATGGTTTGTCTATATAACTTCAATCCCTACAAATCCATATGACTTTGTGGACAACCCCATATGACTTCGTGGAAAAAATCATTAACTCATATGTGGTTTCTACAACACCTTCGTGTGGTCGTGTCCACGGTACCGTTGTGTCCACAGTACCGTAAGTGTTCACGAAACGTTTCCATGCCACAGTGGTGTATTCTCTGTAAATTTATAGTGTTTTAAACTCTGCTAAACCCAAATCTGTTCACGGATTTAGATATTTCACAAAATTAAAGGTTTAAGGGTAGATAAAGAGTATCAAAAGAGATTTATCATTCTGAGATCTGTAGGGATCGAACCACTAAACTCATTTGACAAAATCAAGATGTGCGTAATTATTTAGCTCCGGCCAGAGCTTCGGATCTTCTGGAAGAAAATGTTGGCGGCCAAGATCTGGTGTAATTGAAAAAATCTAAAGAAAAGAAAAAGTAAAGAAGTGATGAGATGAGGAAGAAGAAGGTGGAGAAGTGAAAAAACGTAGTCACACACAAGAAAGAAAAGAAGAAGAAGGATATAATCGACTTTTCATTATACAAAACTGACCTAGTAGCTGTAAGTGACTTAATATGTAGTATATATGTGAAAGAGTGATTTAATATGTAATTTTCTCATAAAAGAAGTAGATAATATATCCAAAAAGAAAACATAAAAAACATAAAAAATTCCGCTTTACAACAGCAGCAGGAGGGTAAGCATTTAGGAGATAAAAGAGTATTTTTTTGGTGGAGATTTTAAGAAAATTTTATATATGATAATATAAGGGAGAAGAAAAAAACAGCTACTGCTGCGATAAACCGGTTTCACCTCTTAGATTCATCTATAAATTTAAGTTAAATAAAACACATGAAACTAGATTCTGATCAAAAATAGTTTACGAAATGGATACTTAAAAGTAAAAGAGAGAGTTGCTCCAAAAAAAATTAGTGATAAAGAAAAATATAAGGAAGAGGACAACATTACAATAGATGAATTGTTAATGTTACCAAATGGTCAAAATCTGAATGAAATATTTTGTGGATCTATTATCAATGACTATTTTGAATAATAGAATAAATTTTAACAATTTTACTGAAATGCAGTGGACAACTACACATCTTCACCTATAGGTGACAACGATGAGCAGGAGTAACAAAGAAATATGAATAAAGCATAACCAAGAGAAAGAAACAAAAAGCACAGGAAAAATGCAGAGTGTTAAATTTAAACGTAAAATAACATTAAATATATTATTAATATTAAAAATTGCATTTATTCCCCCGAAACTTCAACAAAGAATAACAAGACGACCACTAACAAATAAACAAAGACCTAAAATCAGTTGTTTGTACTTCAATTTCTTTATAATAAACATTGTAATTAATACATGTGGTAAATAGATAAAAGAGATGTGTTCTTATTTTTATAATTTTAGAAAAATACGGTAACTAACTAAAAGAAGTTAATCCACATGTATGGAAATAAACAAAGAAAACCAAAATTGGTTATATAAGAGAACACCTATAACCGAGACAAAACAAAAATTAGCAATAGTAGCATAGGAAAAACCCCCAGAATGAGAAAAATTGTATTATTTTTGGAATTTTAGAAACTCACAATAACTAACTAGAGAAAGTTAATCCATGTATAGAAAAATAGACAAATAAAACAAAATAAATTATATACGAAAACGCATGTAATCTAACAGTACGAAAAAGTAGCACAGGAAAAAACCGGCGAAATGAGAAACAAACATATAAGTATTTCAATTACAAAATTTAGAAATACAGAACTATCTTTAAAAAATAATAATTAAGGCTCAACATAAGTACATACTTTTTATAAAAAGATATAAGAAAACAAAATAAATATAGAAAAACATATAAAACACCAATACGACACCAAACATGTTTTCTAAGAAAATAAAAAAACAAAAACAACCGGAAAATTAGTCATATGTATAAGGGAACATTAACACCCTTAACACTAAAGAATATCAAGAAAACATAATAAACAAAAAAAAATTTTGTAGTCGCACTCTTTCACACGCATAATCTACAAAAACATTAGTAAACATGTTAAAATTTTCTTAAATTTTCTTTTGAAGATTTTATGTGTTAAAACATGTAGTTGTAATTTTGTTTGTGTGATTTTACTTTTTTAGTTAGTTTTGTGGGTAATTTTATTATTTTGATTAATTTCTCGCTGTTTTTATTTTTTTTTTTATTTAAAAGAAACATTTTTTCCATTGTATTAGTGTTATATATTATTTTTTATATATTTTTGTTAACTTCATATCTTTTTATAAGGTATGTATTCATGTTGGGTCTAATTTTTCCCAATGATTTGTTTGTGTATTTAAACTTTGCAATTGTAATTTTTATATATTTATATTTCTTTTTTCGTCAGTTTTTTCTCTGTTTTAGTATTGTCATTTTCTTTTACCTCTATACTGTTAGGTTACATGCATTCTCTTATGTAATTTAATTTGTTTTTTTTTGTCTATTTCTCTATATGTGGATTAACTTGTCTTTGTTAGTAATTTTGTGTTTCTGAAATCTTATAAATAAAAACACTTCTCATTTGTTGGTTTATCATATACATTATTATAATAATGTAAAGCTAAGCTCATTCTAACCGAAAACCAAACCAGATTTAAGCAGATTTGATGTATTATTCAGAGAGAGTTTTAAACACTAACATTAGGGAATGGCAAGGACCGAATAATACGCAGAAATCAGATTTAAGAGATGTTCATAGCTTCTGCATAGCAGCTTTAATGATTCTTGTCTAGTTCTTCAGCCGACTTCTCCCCCAGTTTCTTTCCGTCTTGGCCGCCACCAGTAATGTGTCTTGTGCCTCTACCATGAAAGTCCCCTCTCACACCACCTCCTTGTTGGTTTCTGGTGCCATTTGGAAAGCGTCTCACAGCAGGAGCAATACTTCTTCCTCTTCCTCTCCCACCTCTAATTCATTATCCAGTGGAAACAATCATCTTCATCCTTATATTTAATCTCATTATTTCCACCAAGAATCTCCAAATTCATGGACCTTCCGTCCAATAGTACATTAGTACATCTTTTCATCAAAATACAAAGAATTTTTTTACGAACACATTAATAAACAAAAACATGAATTAATATATAATAGGATCAAGAGAGAGAGAAAAAAACTAGCATGAAAAGAAAATGATAAATATTATTGATTAGTTACATTTTACAAAACTGATGATACAACCTTTCTGAATCAACTAAAATATTATTGTGTTCACATATCGTAATAAACACCTTCATATAAGCGTCCTAATAATAATATACAGTATATCTTAGTGTCTTCTTACATAATAAATTTTGTTTTAATAAAACGTAACCTAATGCAATAAAAACAGATTGAAAGATCTCCGGGTGTTGGGTAAAAAATCTACCGGACTTAGTTCCCATCTATCCACCCGTAGGGTACGACGAAGTCGGAGACGAGTTTCCAATTGACACAAAAAAGTCACAATACATGAAATCTCCAGGAAACTTCGCGACGTTTCACTGTCTAGAGGCTTACTTGCACGGTGTTGCGGGGACTCAAGGGATGAGCAAAGCTGACTTATTCAGACTCAATGTGAAAAGAGGCATTGGACTGGTCAACAAATCAGTCGATGGGTGAAAAGACGAATGTATGGTTCCAGGACATTTGAGGGTTTTTAAAAACAAAGGTATGGTCCAACAAGACGATGTGTCATGGATTTTATTGGACCATGAGATCGATGATAATGAAGATTTTGATTTCTGATTGTTTTCTTTGGTTATTTTGGTTTTTTTTATAGCTACATATTTTTATTTTTGGATGTTGATGTTTGGAAAAACACTAAATATTTCCATCTGTTTAACGTGTTATAATTTTTGTTTGTTTTAAAGAATTTGATTGTATCACTCTATAACCATCCACGAGTAAAGTAATCATCAACGATCCATAATTTTAATATTAATTAAATTAAACATTTTGGCTATAGATGGACTTTGCCCCGGCCATACGCGGGATGTTTTTTTTTGTTTTTGTTTTTTTTATTTATTTTACGATTTCTTGTTATTATGGCATTATAAAAGTAGTAAAATACATAAATTTTTAAGAATCATTGTTGTTGTACCATATTATTGTACTAGGGATTGAACAGTATGGTTGCATGCATATTTTTGTATATTTTTGTACTTCATCATATTTTAGTTGTTTAACTTAGCTTTTGGTTTGGATTAACACATTTTACATGAATTGTCTTCAACTCTGTGCTCTTCTTTTCACTAAGTGGGAAAAAATAATATCTTCAACATATAATTTTTCCTCAAGCAAAGATTTAACCAATAAAATATAGTTAGACCTTGTAAGACCTTTTCAATAAGAAAACTCTAGCTTAATTTTAAGACTAAGGCCGTGTTCTTTAACTTTTCGCTGCGAAAGCGGTAGCGAGGAATAACAATGGCTTCATATACGAAAAATCACCCCATAAGATATATCGCTAGTGTGAGGGGGTGTGTTTTCGTTTTAGTATTATGTTCAGATGTATTTCCATTCTTCCTGTTATATTGTCTAAAAGTAAAATTGTTGTGAAATATTGAGGTAGGACTATAGAATAAAACTTTAAACTATAGTACACTACTTAGTTAATTTATAGTAAGTGTTTGGAAAAAATAAAACAAAATTTCTGAGAGAGTTCAGCTAAAGCTTATACTTCTTATTATTTATGACTTCTATCACTTATGATTTACAACATCAACTACCTATTTATAGTGGTAGAGAAGAGATTAGAATATTGACATCTAGCATGGTGACTAATCTCTTTACAAGATGACTTCTACTAGAAGATGACATTTAGCATGATGACTAATAACACTTGTCCACAAGTGATGAACAATCATATTTCATAACACTCCATCTTAAGTATTAATCACCTTTGATTGGGTGCGTGCTGCCTCGTTAAAAACCTTTCTATGGAAAAACCCTGTGGGATAAAAACCATGACAAAAGAAAAAAGAGTACAGCGACGCAAGCTCTCCCTGAAAATGGATGTCATCTTTCTTTTCATAAATCTCGCAGACGACGCATTCTAATGTTCTGAACATGCTTCCAGAATGTTGAAGTAGGAAGCGCCTTTGTGAAAAGATTTGCGGCATTGTCATTTGAGCGGATGTACTGAATATCAACTTCTTGATTCTTCTCAAGCTCTTTAGGATAGGCGAAAAATCTTGGAGGGATATGCTTCATCCTATCGCTCTTGATGTAACCTTCCTTGAGTTGAGCAACACAAGCTGCATTATCTTCATCCTTGTAAGCTCTTTTCTGATGTCCAGCCCGCTAACTTCTTGTATATGATGCGTCATTGATCTGAGCCATACGCATTCCCTACATATTCATGAAGTGCTATGATTGATGCATGGTTAGAAGAAGTAGCCCAAAGTCTGTTTCTGAGAACAAGATAGCAGTTCCTCCCATTATGAAAACATTTCTGGTATATGAGCGAGCTTTATGTGGATCAGATAAATAACATGCATCTGCAAAACCAACTAAACCACAAGCAGCATTTCTATAGTAATATAATTCCAAATCAATTGATCCTTGAAGATAACATAATACTTTTTTTTATTCCTGTCCAATGCCTCCTCGTAAGAGCTGAACTGTACCTTGCAAGTAAATTAATAGCAAAAGAAATATCTGGTCGACTACATTTTGCAAGATACATTAGTGCACCTACGGCACTCATATAAGGTACTTCAGGACCTAATATCTCTTCGTTTTCCTCACAAGGACGAAACGGATCTTTATCAATGTTCAGTGATATATTACCATTGGAGTACTTAAGGGATTCACTTTCTCCATTTTAAAGCGTTTTAATACCTTCTTTATATAATTTGATTAATGCACAAATAAACCATCTTTCAGGTTTTCTATTTGGAGCTCCAGAAAAAACTTTGTCTTTCCAATATCTTTCATTTCAAATTCATCTTTCATATGGGCTCTTGCATTATCAACCTCCTTTTTCGTTCCAATTATATTTAGATCACCAACATACATAGCTATAATCACAAACCCCAACTGGGTTTTCTTTATAAACACACAAGGGCATATCACATTATTGATATATCCGATTTTTAAGAGATATTCATTTAGTCGATTATACCACATGCGGCCGGATTGCTTCAATCCATATAGTGATCGCTGTAATTTCACTGAACATATATCCCTTGATCCTTCTGGGATCTTTGAATCATCAGGGATCTTAAATCCTTCTGGAATTTTCATATATATATATATATTTCATTATCCAGTGATCCGTATAAGTATGCAGTCACTACATCCATCAGGTACATCACTAATTTCTAGATGCCACTAGACTCATCAAGTACCTGAATATGATTGCATCCATGACCAGGGAATACATTTCATCATAATCCACTCTCGGTCTTTGGGAAAATCCTTGTGCGACAAGATGAGCCTTATATCTCATGATTTCATTATTCTCATTTTTCTTTCACACAAAGACCCAACGGTATCCGACTGGTTTTATATCATTAGGTGTAATAACAACCTTTCCAAACACCTTTCTTTTATTGAGAGAGAGCAACTCATCTCTTATGGCCACTTGCCATTTATCCCAGTCATACCGTTTTTGACATTCATATACGGATCTTGGATCTTGATCATCCATTTCATTTTTAAATTCCTTTGATACAGAAAAAGAAATTATTCCATCATCATCATTTATTCAGCCCTTACCAAAAGGTTTTCATCATGAGCATAATTTATGGAAATCTCACATTTTTCTGTATTATGTTCATCATTTGAACTTTTCTCTTCATCGGATTCTTTCTCTGGGCATTTTTCATCATGTGCTTCTTCTTGAATCATTTTATCTTTTTCTCCCGAATTCTCTCTTTCAGGAGTTTTTATCTTTAAAGCCCATTGGCCTTCCCTTTTTTAATTGAATTTTCGGTTCATTCCCTTTATTCTCAATATTCTCATCACCTTTTTTATCTGGAATTTCAATCCGTGATGGAGCATTTGCAGCGGGTACATGATTTTATCACCCTTTTTATATCTGTAAATGCATCTGGTAACTTATTTGCCATTTCTTGCAGATGTATAATTTTCTGCACTTCCAACTCTCTTTGATTCTTAGGGGATCAAGATGTACCAAACTTGGTGAAAACCATTATAACATCTGTTGATATAATACTCATACTCTTTATTCCTCCCCTTAATGCTGGGAATTCATCTTCATTAAAATGGCAATCGGTAAACTGTGCCGTGAACATATCACCAGTTCGTGGTTCAAGACACTTTATTATAATTGGTGAGGTATATCCCACATATATCCCCAATCTCCTTTACGACCCCATTTTTGTTCTTTGCGGCGGGGCAATAGGCACATAAACCGCACAATCAAAAATTCAGAGATGGTATATATTGGGTTCATGACTAGATGCTAACTGCAAAGGGGAATATTTATTATCTGAACTTGGTTTTATTTGCACCAAGCCAGCCGCATGCAGTATATCATGACCCCACACGGAAATTGGGAGTTTTGTTCTCAATATTAGCGGTCTGGCAATTAATTGCAGCATTTTTATCAAGCTTTCAGCCATGCCATTTTGTGTATGCACATGAGGCACTAGATCTCAACATCGATCCCCAATGACATACAATAATCATTAAAAGCACGGGAAGTGAATTCATCGGCATTATCAAATCTCACTTTCTTTATGGCATTATCAGGTAACTGAGCTCTCAACCTGATTATTTGGGTTATGAATTTTGCGAAAACCGTATTTCTTGTGGTCAAAAGACACACATTAGACCATCTACTTGATGCGTCTATTAATACCATATAATATCGAAATGGCCTGCACTATGAATATGTCCACATATATCACCATGTATTCTTTCTAGAAATACTGGACATTCATACCCAACTTTGGCTGCTGATGGCCTTATTATGAGTTTTCCTTGAGAACATTCATGACATGAAAACTCCCCCATTTGATATATTTTCTTATTTCTGAACGAGAGACCGCTAGAATTTTGCACAATCTTTCTCATCATGACTGATCCAGGATGACCAAGTCTTTCATGCCACACTTTGAATGTGCTTGCAAAATTCT
>KE155264.1:116809-128096 GCA_000411075.1 Sisymbrium irio
CCACATATATCACCATGTATTCTTTCTAGAAATACTGGACATTCATACCCAACTTTGGCTGCTGATGGCCTTATTATGAGTTTTCCTTGAGAACATTCATGACATGAAAACTCCCCCATTTGATATATTTTCTTATTTCTGAACGAGAGACCGCTAGAATTTTGCACAATCTTTCTCATCATGACTGATCCAGGATGACCAAGTCTTTCATGCCACACTTTGAATGTGCTTGCAAAATTCTGATTCATTGCAACATATGACTCAATCATATTTATCTTTGTGCAATATAGCCCAGATGATAACATTAGTAATTCTTCCACATGATCTTTATTTTCCCTCATAATGCAAAGATATTCAATGCCATTCTTATTCATCGTTTTAATATGATAACCATTCTATCGAATTTCTTTAAAGCTTAACAGATTTCTGTAAGAGTTTGGGGAGTATAGAGCATCCACTATTTTAAACCTCAACCCATTTGGCATTATAAATCCCGCTTTACCGGAGCCAATTATGATCTTTGCATTACACGATATGATACTCACACTACTTGCTGAGTCCTTTATTTTGAGAGAAGAGAAATGTTTTCTTTCTTTAAGGATAGTGTGCGATGTAGCACTATCCGCTAGACATAAATTTCCATCCTCAATCTCGATTATTGACATCGCTGATTCATTATAATTTAAATATGCATTAACAGAATAAAAGCAAGCTCATTCAATAACAAAATTCTGATTTGATACAAAATAACATACTTTATACACATAAATAAAATATTTGATAAGTTCAAAACGTTATACAAGAAAATATCATGGCAGCTCATTCATCTTTATTCTCGGATTCAAGATAATCCGCAAGGTCGAGATGGGCATCTTCATTTAAGCCATTATAGGAAGGGCCTTCCTCATCATTTACAAAGTTTGTTTCAACTCTTCTTTTCTTGGCCTCTTGATATAAATCAACGAAATGTCTTGGCGTACGACATATACGTTCATAATGTCCTTTCATGCCACATCGATAACAACCACTTTCAGTCGATTTCTATATAATTCAGCCATTACCATTCAGTTGTAAATTCATATTTCCAGCATTAAAGCCTCCTCCTCTTCCATATCCACAACCTCGTCCATGGTCTCGACCACAGTCTCTACCGCGTCATTGCCTTTGATAATTATTATTACTGGCCGCTACCACATTCGCTTCAGGGAATGGAGCCAATCCAGGTGGACGAGTTTGACGGTTTAACATCACAAGTTCATTATTTTGCTCAGCAACAAGGAGGGCTTGCATCAACTCCAAGTAGCGAGTGTATCCTTTAGCGCAATACTTTTCCTGCAAGATCACATTTCCGGGATGAAATGTGGCGAGCGTTTTCTCAATCATATCATAATCGCTCACTTTTTCTCCACATAAGGTTATTCTGGAGGTGATTCGGAACAAAGCGGAATTATATTCACGCACACTTTTATAATCCAGGAACCAGAGATTCAGTCATTCATGTTTGGCTTTGGCAATATCACATATTTCTGGTGATCAAATCTCTCTTTACGAGATTGCGAAAGATCTGCAGGATCTTCTTATGTGATGTATTCATTTTTCAAGCTATCGTGGATATGGTGGCGTAAAAACACCATAGCCTTGGCTTTAGCCTCATCCGACATTGATTCAGTCTGATCGATGGTTATAAGAAGACCATTCGATCGCAAATGCATTTTTGTATATGATGCCCATGTCATATAATTATTTACTGAAACATCAAGAGCATTAATATCGAGCTTTGCCAAGTTTGACATGATCTTTCTATAAGCAATAAAAAAAATTATTTAAAATCATTTTGATAAAAAAAAAATTTAAAAACAATACTCTCAAATAATCAAGCATGCAAAGCAATTTTAATTCAATTTCAATTCAGCATGCAACTATATATAATTTGAAAGAAATTGAAATAATTTAAATGTTACCTCCTGAAAATATGATGGAAAGAAATGATTTGGGCAGCATGACGGTATGAGATGCTCATGCTGATAACGTGTTGTGAAATATTGAGGTAGGACTATAGAATAGAACTTTAAACTATAATACACTACTTTGTTAATTTATAGCAAATGTTTGGAAAGAGTAAAACAAGACTTCTGAGAGAGTTCAGCTAAAGCTTATACTTCTTATTATTTATGACTTCTATCACTTATGATTTATAACATCACAAACTACCTATTTATAGTAGTAAAGAAGAGATTAGAATATTGACACCTAATATGGTGACTAATCTCTTTAAAGATGACTTATAGTAGAAGATGACATTTAGTATGATGACTAATGACACTTGACAACAAGTGATGAATAATCATATTTCATAACAAAAATGTTATCGTAAGCTATTGTTGACATTAGTCCTATGTTTTTATCTATTCTAAAATATGTAAAAGTCATTATCTATTTAATATTAATCAGATATGGGTGGAGTGTGTTCTTCTTTCGTTATTGTATTACTGTCTGGCTGTAATTTTCTTACACGTTTGAAGAGAATGATTTTTTTTAATGAACTATCACTACAAAAAGTACGCTACTTAACGTCGGTTATAATATTGGTTAGCATCGGTTAAGCATTGACGTTAATATATTCACGTCGTTTTGAAAACCAACGTCTTCTCGTCCGACGTTAATAATAGTCATCTCAATTATTCAACCGACATAACAAACATCATATATTAGCGTTGGTTTTTAACGTTGATCATAAAACCGACGTCACAAAACCTTCTTTAAAAAAATATATATATATAACCTTCATTAATAAAACCTTCATTAATAAAACTACATGTAAATATCGAATTACAATGAAATTACTCTGTTTCATATATAAAAATCTGCTGAATAAGAATGTCAAATTACAAATGAATTCCAAGCTAAACATGTACCTCCAAATGTACATCACGAGTCTCCAAACGTATATCTCCGAAGAGCAACTCCACAAATCTATTATCATCACTCCATTCCTAAAATTTACAAGAAGACGAATTAAAAGTATGAACACAAAACTGAGAAACACTTAGACTGAGAAACACTAGAGGAGAAGAGATAATAGTGAACTACTTCCAATATCAACAAACTGTAAAACTAGAGCCAAGCCAAACACAAAACCTCCAAACGATCAAATTTTAAATCAAAACAAAAGCATTGACACCACTAATGTAATCTTGAGATAAACGATGCTTTGTTATCCAAGACTTGTCCATTTCAAAAAAATCAATCTACAAACAAAAATTTTTAATTTAAGTTTCATAGAAAATTCATTTAACTCAATTTCGAAAGACAAGAAACACCATCTCAAAGATGGTGTAGAATAACACATAGAAATGTGTTGGATACTAACAATTAAGTTTATATAAAACTAATAATAAGCTTTAATACCATTCATTCTCATTCACAAAACCACATTAACATTCACAAAAAAGCTTAAATAACATTCATTCTCATTCACAAAACCACATTCACATTCACAAAACGTTAGCTAGCATTCTCATTCTCGTTCATTCTCATTCACAAAACCACATTCACATTCACAAAAAGTTAGCTAGCATTCTCATTCTCGTTCATTCTCATTCACTAAACCACATTCTCATTCACAAAAAGTTAGCTAACATTCTGATTTTCGTTTTCATTCACAAAAAGCTAGCTGGCATTCACATTTTCTAAAAAGCATCACGGAAACGTACATAATATAGATTTGTAGAAGAAGATCCTTGCTTGCACAGCTCACCAGCGACCCTTTTCTTCCTCCTCCAGTTACAAATTTGATCTAAACAAATTCAAGCTATTAGAGTCAATCAAAACCTACATTAACTTTTCTCATCGAAACTCCAAATTCATTAAACAGAAGAGATCACAAACCTTGAAAAGAATCAAACCAAGTTCTTAAACTCGGTGATCTTTGCGATTGAAATTGAAAGCAAATGAACCAATCCCGTGCGCTTCTTCCCACAAAACGAACATTCAGTGTTTGCACAGAAATACATAAAATGAACCTTCAAGGTAACAAACCACAATCTCATTTTTGGATTCACAAAAACACAAAAGAGTAAAACGCACCTTGTATAGAATTGTAAAAGTCGCTTGCACAGCTCACCAGCTCTTATGTAAACAACCCTTTGATGTAAACTAATGTAAGCTATTAAAATCAATCTAAGGTTTCTCATCAAAATCTAAATTAACGTCTCATCGAAGAAGAAGAAGAAGAAGAAAAAGAAAAAAAAAAGAGATTACGAACCTTGAAAGGAATCAAACCAAGTTCTGAAATCGGTGATGGAATCAATTCACGTTGAAAGTGAGAGTGAAATCGATCGCAGATGTCTTCTTTTTTTGCTAAATCGATTCACGTTTCTAAGTTTTTGGACCTCTATGTATAAATAGCCCAATATAAACCGATCCAATACAAAAATAAATGATTAAGTCAATTAATAAACCGATGTTAAATTCTGTCGTTAAAATACATTTACAATACATTTAGCATCGTTTCTGAAAATGACGTTAATAAAGTGATGTAAATCACCGATTTTTTTGTAGTGTATGTAAATAAATACTTGGTCTTTCCAATTCTGTTAACAATAATTACACTGAGTTGTTCTCATGCTGGGTTCATAATTTCGTCACATTTATAACATAATTTACATTACCTCTTGTCGTCCACCTTGGTCTATTTTTTCTGGTTGTTTAATATCTCAGTTTCGAATCAGTTGGAGTTGAGTTATAAATTTCTGTCGTCAGGCGAATTTGGACAATAATGATAATTTCAAAAATTTACACGTCCAGTGGCGGTTGGACGAAAGACGTGACGTAGGAATTGTCAGATGCAATATTATAGCTGTATCCATCATATGAATATAACTATAAGATAACACGCAAATTCCTTAATGTAAAGGAAGATGTTATATCTCTCTCGTCGATCATCTGATTCATCGACTGCTTGTAATCTCAAATGGGTTGATTGATTCCTTAGCCATTGCGATGCTCTCATCAATCTTAGGATTGGGCTGCGTAACACCGTGGGAGAAACCGGTGGTCCCGGAATGTGGTGGCTGTGAGATGAAGGCGGAACAGTGGAGCCGCAACCACATGCCATAAAAATAGGCGTCAGTATGGTTGTGAGTGTATATTTCCTCTTCCTCTTCAAAGGCATTTTCTTTTCTTTTTTACAGAGAGGGAAGAATAAAGATGTTGAGATATTGAATGAGGGTGTTGGTGTCGGAAAAAATTTTGTTAAAAGAGGAACCTCTCTTTTTGTTTTTAACTTAGCTTGAAGATTCAGCATTGCTCATTCCTTGGGAAACAAAACTTTGATGGATTTCCCTTCTCTTAACAAAAATAATTCGATATGATTCGGTAAAAACAAAATCAAAGTTATTTTTGTACGTTATGCTATCATTTTTGGAAGAAACTACATCTTGTGGTTTCGTGTTTCCGTTGGTTCTTATAATTAGGGATGGATATAAAAAGTGATTCAAACCAAAATGAAATCATTCAAACCGAATCAAACCAAAATTTGCTTTAAACAAAAAATATATTTATTTTCATACCAAAAATCGAACTGAACACCATTCAAACAAAAAATAGAAAATTTTACTTTAGTTTTTTATCAGGGAGACCAGACCTTGATGGAATATTTAAAGGTTCATCAGGATTCAGAATGTCCTCAAACCTCTCTTCGTATTGACTTGAAAACAAAATAAAATGTTAAGTCTCACTTCAATTTTATAAATCCAAGCATAACCCTTCCAGACATGATTTACCTGAAGAGATATACGTCTATTGATTGTGCTTCTCAAAATTATTTTAACCACCAGCATCAATAATATGGAAAATTAAGTTATGAAAATAGTCTCAGACAGTGTTTCTCCCATTTGGTATTGTTTGCTCTTACGCTTATCTCATCAGGATCTGGCACCTCAAGATTTGTTCCATGCGGTGCCTTTACAGCGATCAGCGTTTCATTCTAAGATAGGCATGAGAGACATTATAAAATCTTTTTTTTGCCCAATGAACAGGATGCCAGGTAAAAAGAAACATGTGATTACTACATGGTAGGTTCTTAATCTCGTCTTCGGTAATAAACATAAACCTAAGTAGGGGAGAGTCAGAGCAGACAGATATATTGTATTGTACATTTTGCCACAAGAAGTAGCAGGAGCAGCTTACCTTTTATTGTTGTCATCCTTGCTCAAGCTTGTTAATCTTTCTTGTGATTCTCTGGAACCAAGTAGATTCTCAATAGGATAGTAAAACAGAATAAAATGAAAAGAAAATGATCTACGAGAATACCTGATTTGGTCATCCAATATTGCCTCCTCAGCTGCGAGGTTTTGTACTTCATCCTATACGATGATAAAAGGGATCACAAAATGTCAAACTAAAATTGGTAATGAAAGCATGAATAATCCTAATAGTTTTTCAAACAGAAAACCGAAACAGGAAATTAATGAATGACTAAGACTTGAAAAAAACTGCAGTATCCAATCATTCACTTATTCACATCTGTATATTTAGATTGTATGAGAAACATAAAACAAAAGCCCATTATTCAAATGTACTAACAGGGGAATAAAAAGACACAGCTTTTGGTCACATGTAAAGCTTAAACACTTCCAAGCGAAATCTTTCAGCGTTAAATAAACAAAGCTGCTCATCCTATTTTTATGAGTTCGTCGATCAATTTGCATTTGAAAGTTGTTGCTGTTAAAAAAAGAGAGAATAGGAATATTGTACCTGGTAGTTGGTGTTAGAAATTGAAGGGTCTATAGGGGCAATAATGGTGTGATTCCATGAATCAAATGTTAAAAGGACTTTCATGTCAAATGAGTCCTTCATGTGAGAGTGGGAGAAGCTGATTGGCTAAGGCAGAAGGAATGAAACCATGAATAACCAGTTCTGCGATAAGGAAACGATTAGAACTCTAAGAGAACTAATCAACAATTATATAAACACAAGACGAATACTCTGAGAAAATTGAGAAACAATTCCAAATTTAATCCATGACAGAGGGAAGATAGAAGCGTAAACCTTTTTATCAAGGAAGAGAAGGGTGATTCCCATGAATTTATTGTCTCTTTTGATGTTTCTGGAATCCCAAAAAACAACTTCCTGTGGAGATCGACCGAGATGCAGATCATGAGTAGAGTCGTTGGGAACCTTGGAGGAAGCTGATGGTGGGTGGAAAGGAAGAGATTTCTGGGTGTGATTGGGATTTCTAGGCTTACAATTATAGTAGGCATGGTTAAACGGTAGAAGAGACCTATCGGTGGGTAATTAATGAGAATGTAAGAGGGTACGCTATATAAATGGTGGGGAATTCAAAGGATCCCGCCGGTTACTGCAACTTGAAGGCTGCCGAAGTAGAAGCTTTAGAGGTTTAGGTTTACATATGATTTTTAGTTTTAACTGTACGGAAGAAGATGAAAGATTAATTGGGTCTATGTTAGAGTGAAGTCTAATATGGTGTTTCTAATTATTAGTGGGTCTCAACTTGGATTAGAAGTGAAACGAAAGATCAAATACTCACTTTTGAAGCCCAACTCGTCTGCATAGGGGAAAGAGAACTAGCAGCAAGATGGAAGAACGGGTTCCCTCATTATATAATAGAGTCTAAGTTAGAGTGAAGTCCAATATGGTGTTTCTAATTATTAGTGGGTCTCTACTTGGATTAGAGTTGAGACTAGTCCAGGGCAATCGGGTATCCAACCGTTCCATCCATTCAGGTTTCGTGTAAATCGGTACTAAACATATAGTTTTAATCGGTAGTTTACAAAAAATTCGGGTCGGTTCGGTTAGTAACTGGTCGGATTCGGGTCGGGTTCGGGTACCCATAATAAAAACAAAAGAACAAAAACCAGTTAATTTGAATAAAATTTGGTTAAATTTTGACAATTACAGTAATGTATTTTTGAATATTTCAATTTATTTTTGGTATATCAATTATTTTTGTATTAAAATAACTTATATATTCAAATTTATAATTGTAATGTTAGGTATTTGAGTTACTATGAATAAAAATATTACTAATATTTTTGAAATATAGTTATATTTTAGATATTTTGGATATCCGTTCGGTTTTCGGTTCGGGTCGAATTCGGATCCGGTTCTTCGGATACATGCATTTAAGTTCCAATCGGATATTTTGAGGATTCGAGTTCGGGTTCGATTCCATTTTTTACGGGTCAGGTTCGGTTCGGATATTCGGGTTCGGATATTTTGCCCAAGCCTAGTTAAAACGAAAGATCAAATACGCATTTTTGAAATCCAACTCGTCTGCATAGGGGAAAGAGAACACGTGGCAGCAAGATAAAAAACAGGTTCCCTCATTATATAATAGATAGATAGATAGATGTGTGTTATGTGTTTTGTTTTTCTCTTTTGTTTTCCATTATGTTGATCAATAGAAACATGGCAGTTAACAGCTATAGTTCATTGGTATAAAGTCTAACCGACAATCTCACATAATATACCTTTAGAGAAGGTTTTGATGTTATGGGCACAATGAAGTAGCAAGGACTAATTTTATTTATGTGATCATTAATAATATTGTCATATGCACAACCAACATTCAGATGCAATGGACACATCACTCATTATTCGTATTCTCACTGATCATAGAAGCATTTTCATCAGTAATCTTCAAGAGGTAATTAGGAGGTAATGAATGTGAAATAAAATTTCTGTATCACATATATTTTTTTCTCATCACATTTTTTTTTACGGTCTGCTTTACCTCCAACAACAGATTCATCTCTTACATGACTCTTATCTTTGATTTTTGAGCTTCAAGGTTTAGTATGTTCACCAATTTTTTACCGCCGAGAAAAATGGCATATTTGTTTCTTTTTCCTTTTACCCTCTTTTAGGTCCACACTCAAATTTTATCTTCTTTGGTTTCTTGGCCTTCTTCTCTACCGAACCCACTATAAGTTGCCTTTTTTTTCCTTAGTGTTTGTGTACAAAGTCATGAATATATACTAAAAATGCATAAGCCAACACAGGTCTGACCTGGTGGTATGTCTTTCGGCAACACATTCATGTTTCTCTGTAAGCTTTCATTTCAATGTTCTTTCATTGTAATGTTTTTTTAATTTCCGTTGGCTTTCTAGAAAATTAAAGTTAAAATAGTATTAATAAAGTCATCTGAAACATGTTTCTGCTCAAATTTGAATATTTAAATTTAAGGAAATATGATAGAACCTCTTCGTTCTTTTGAGTTATATGTCTTTTTCTTTGGTCTCTTTCTTCATCCACCTCCCTCGATAAGTGTTATGCATTGTAAAGAATTGTGTATTGTTGTCTATCTAAACTCAGTGAAGAACACATTACATATAAGTTAAAAAATTAAGTGTGTAGGATATATGAGGTGATATATTTTCTCTGATTTCAAGCCATATAAGTATATAACTAAGTTAAGCCACCAACTTCTCGAGAAATTTACATGGAAAATAATATGAATTTGAAGACAATTCTACTGATGTTTATTTTAATAAGAATGTTTTTAAAAAATAGTAAACTATAACAAACAGAAAGTTGTCTCCCCTAATACTAAGTTATTGGTGAGTTTATGCTCATTGTAATTTATAAAAACTCTTACTTTGTAGTTTGATATGCATTACTCTTGCTCTACTGAGACACTTGCAAGGCGAGGCTTGGAAAATGTTTCAGCTTTACTTCGTCCTGGAGACATCTTTATCCGACCAATGCCAAATGCTAATATTATTAAAAGAAAACTCAGAAAAGGTTCCTTTCTTTAAGCCCCACAAGCTAAGTATGACTCAAATGCTTTATTTGAGCTTTGCCTGTGAAACTGTGAAAAGAGAATAGTTTGTTTTAGAATAAAATAAATGTGACAACATCGCTTTGCTTTGTTAGGTTTGAAGTTAACTCACTTCAAAAAAATTCACTTTCCTTGTGCTAATGATGGTTGACTTACCTAAATTGTTGTTTATGTTTATGAATCTCTCTACAGAATTTACTGATTTAGCATGGGAAGAGTTTCAAAGACAGATATGGTGCTGCTCTGCCACTTTAGAAGGCACAGTCAAGATCACTGACGCTGCACTTCCAGAAACTTGTAATTATCCCATCCATGTCCCTTATGTTTATATATATTGTGATTATACGAATTTTGTGTGCTTGCTCATTTTTGTAACTCACAACACATGTGAAACCATTAGTCTAACTCTCAGATTGTGCTGGAGGAAGATTGGAGAGTAAATGGTATTGGTTGTTAAACCGCAAAAATTTAGATTAAAATCACGAAATAAAATCGATATAAAAAAACAGTAAATTAAGGAAAGCGTATCAAAACGAGACATTAAAAACGTTTGAGAAAACAAGACGAACACAGAGTCGAGATTTGATCTCTTTTCTTAACTCAATAAATCGCCCGTAATGTGTGATGGTTCTGTTGCGATTTTTGAATCCCATGATACAACTGTGATAAGACTATTTTGCAACACCCAAAGCAGAATCTACGAACTTTACTCTACGCTTTATTCTCGAGACACTTACGATATTAAGACGAGACGAGAGAAATTGCTGGAACTTTTTATTTTGGTATGAAAGCTTTTACTCGGATGATTTTGACGAAGAGAGAAGGCACATATTTATATGGAACGAGTGGCTTAATCTCCAAGTTAAGTTCCTTGGGAAAAAGAAAATAATATTCTCGAATATACTCTTTTTTCCGCAAGCAAAGGGAAATCGGAAATCTTCCAAAACTTAATCCGGAAGTAATTCAGATTTATCTAGACATAATCTGTAGATTTATCTAATTTTTATTAGACACAATTTTTTAGATTTATCATTCCATTATGCAAAAACCGTAATAAGAATTTGCTCCAAAAAGAACATCTTATTGTGGGCTGCACCACCAAGACCCAGGACCCAAGCCCAGACCCGGCACGGCGGCACACACGCGTATGTGGTGTTTTGCATAATGGCCCTAACACTCTGTCTCCATAGTGTCCCCACAAGGCTTTTGACCTGTACAAGGGGAATGCCATATTTATACTAGAAGATTTTCCTTCTTCTTTCCAATGTGAGACAAATTAACTTTGCATTCATTTATTCTTTAACACAAGACAATGCTTTATTAAAGAGCCCAATGACCCAATTTCTCTTCACATTAAAACACATTTTACACAGCCCAAAGGCTTATAAAATTTAGGTTCCAACAATCCCCCACATGAATAGAAATTCCTCTAAACATATGCAGACTCGATATACTATGCAGACTCAACAGACTCAACTGACTAGA
>KE155264.1:137989-153485 GCA_000411075.1 Sisymbrium irio
TTCCTGAACTTGCCTTTGCCCTTGTTCATGTACTCAGCCACGTTTGCATCGTGAGTGTGAACCTGACCAGATTTGTCACGTTTTATCGCCTCATTCGGCAGCCTCGTTATCAAATTGATCAATGACAACGACTTTTGGTTGTAAGCAAGGTAGTTCTGGAAGTCCGCCCAACTCGGAGGCAGCTTCTCAATGAAACAGTTGACTGTGAAAGTCTCACAAAGTTTCATTCCTTCACTAGCTATCTTCTGAAAGATCAGCTGTAGCTCATGCACTTGGTCCATGATGGACCGTGAATCAACCATCTCGAACTTGAGAAGGTTTGACGTGGTGAGTTTCCCTGAGCCTGAATTGTACTATTTTGTACTTTTTATCTAAAGCATCCCAAAGATCCTTGGACGTCATGACCGCACTGTACACATCGAACAACTGGTCCACCAAACAGTTCTTGATATAACCTCGACAGATGTAGTCCGAGTGCCTCCACGCCTCAACATAGGCTAGAACCGTTGGATCTGTATTACCCGCAGGTACCACTGGTTCGACCTCAGTAAGGAACTTAGTCAAACCCAGATTGTGCAGGTAGAAGTGCATCCTCTCCTGCCATTTCTTGAAATTGCTCCCATCGAACTTTTCAGGCAGAAGCCCTGCAGTGATTGATGGAGACGTTTGTGGTTGACCATTCCCAACTCGAGTTGTCATCTCACCTGAGCTTCCATTAGCTCCGTTGACTTGAGGATTCTGAGTTCCGCTAGTCATTGTTGAATCTGTTCACAAGAGAAATAACGGAAGTTAATATTGAGAATCAGACTTTAACCAAGCGATTAAAACGTTTAAGTCGCTATAAAAGTTGTTCCAAGAATCGCCTTAGAGCGTTCTTAAACATTATCTCTTAGATCAGAAAGATCGTACTGAGAAACGAATCAGACTAGAGTTTCACGAACATTTCAGAGACTGACCCGTAAACTGACTTCTGATTTGTGATATTCGTCTTATTCAGATCAAACTGTTATGTAGAAAAGCTAAAAAGTGTTCACAGAACAGAGGTAGATCGATTTGAAAAACATTTTGAAAACCGTTTTATTAAAATATTGTTCGCGATATTCAATCTGATTCAATCGATAACCAGGAAGCGGATTTATTGAATTAAGATTGTTAGACCGCGAAAATCTAGATTAAAATCACGAAACAAAATCGATATAATAAAACAGTAGATTAAGGAAAGCATATCAAAACGAGACCTTCAAAACGTTTGAGAAAACAAGACGAACACGGAGTCGAGATTTGACCTCTTTCCTTAACTCAATAAATCGCCCGTAATGTGTGATGGTTCTGTTGCGATTTTTGAATCCCATGATACAATCGTGATAAGACTACTTTGCAACACCCAAAGCAGAATCTACGAACTTTGCTCTACGCTATACTCTCGAGACACTTACGATATTAAGGCGAGACGAGAGAGATTGCTGGAACTTTTTATTTTGGTATGAAAGATTTTACTCGGATGATTTTGACGAAGAGAGAAGGCACGTATTTATATGGAACGAGTGGCTTAATCTCCAAGTTAAGCTCCTTAGGAAAAAGAAAAGAATATTCTCGAATATACTCCTTTTTTCGCAAACAAAGGAAAATCGGAAATCTTCCAAAACTTAATCCGGAAGTAACTCGGATTTATCTAGACACAATCTGTAGATTTATCTAATTTTATTAGACACAATTGCCAAGACCCATTACCAAGACCCAAGACCAAGACCCAAGACCCAAGACCCAAGACCCAAGCCCAAGCCCAGACCTGGCCCGGCTCGGCATGGCGGCGCGCACACGTATGTGCTGTTTTACATAATGGCCATAACACTCTCCATAGTGTTCTCACAAGGCTTTTGACCTGTACAAGAGGAATGCCATATTTATACTAGAAGATTTTCCTTTTTCTTGCTAATGTGAGACAAATTAACTTTGCATTCATTTATTGTTTAACACAAGACAAAGCTTTATTAAAGAGCCCAATGACCCACTTTCTCTTTACATTAAAACATATTTTACATAGCCCAAAAGCTTATAATATTTGAGTTCCAACATTGGTTAGCACTGTAAAAATGCAGGGTCAAGGGACTATGGCTTTTGAGTGTACAATGGATTCGACAAGTTTTGGTTATACGGGAAATGGTTGATAACAAATACATAAATATTTTCAGATTAATTTACAATAGTGAGGTTTTCTTAAAAAAATTGTGGTTGTTTGATTTTTAAAATAATGTGAACGCAGGTTAAAAGAGTGGTACAAAATCTTTGCTACTGCAGTTTTATTTTGTATACAATGTCTACCTTTTAAATCATTTGTCATGTGATCTGTTTTTCTTGGACCGGATATTTAATATTCACCACTGTGGTAAATATTACTCAAAATCAGAACAAAAACAAATTTAGTTATGCTGGGCAGTTATTTTAAAGGAGCAGCCGCCACAAATGAAGTAGTTGCTTGAGGAACTCAAGACGCTTATTTATTTCCATAAGGCCTACCAAAAAGTTTATCATTTGGTTATGACTAATAGACTGCAACTGAAAATCACAGAAGACAATGAATGCAGAGTTGCTGCTGAAAAGCTTAAGGTTTCTCTCTAAAAAAAGCTTGACAAAACAAAATAATTGACTTTTCTGTCTATTTAGATGTTTCATTTTATATAACTCCGAATAATTCATGTCATAGTGAATGTTCATGAAATGTATAATGAGATTATCATGATATGGTTTCAAAAAGATTATTATTTTATTATTTTATCAAATTTACTTAAGAAATCACTAAAAATTTATCACTTAAAATCTATACTATAATAGACAAAGAACTCTTTCCATATGCTTGACACGTCAGCATCTACCTGATTGACACGTGTCTTTTACATATAATCTGAAAACGACGTCGCAGTCGTCTCTTCCTTCTGCGTATCTTCTGCCTTTTGGGTAACCTAATTCTCTTCCCTTTCAGTCGGCGATAACAATTTCCCTTCAGATCTTCGGCCTCTTTGCACAATCATCCACTATCTTCACGTTTCCTTCTCCTCCAGCCTTTTAATTCGCCGCTCATACTTGCCTCATCCCTGAAAAACTCCATACCCAACTGGAAAAACGATTTTAGGAGATGGAGGATCAAGCTGCTGCTCTGGCGATGCAATCCAAGTTCGACAAAGAAATGGGAGTGCAAGGTATTTCAACTCCTTGATTTCGTTTTTATTTAGAATTTAGTTCTTTTCAGATGATCAATTAACCGAGGAGTAGATCTACAGGTTCTGTATCCATTTGCATCAGAATGTTAAGAAGATGTTCCAACGATCCACTTTCAATCTACGGGTTGTCTTTCCACTATACATGTTCTCTTCTTCCTATCCCAACAATTTGTTTAATGGTCTCGATAGTTAATATCTCAAGGAACTGAGATAATCGCTGTCATGAAATGTTCTATTGTAATTCTTTCTCAAATTCAAGTTGGTTCTTCCTTATTGGAATATAATTTAATTGATTTCAAATTTGCAGTTGTTTGCAGATAACGCTGATGAATTCAATCCAGCCCTTGGCCGTTAAATTACACTTAAAGTCTTGATCACAACATGTCACTTCAATTCCACTTTAAGTCTCTTTAAACGTTTCTATAGTTTTGTTGTGATTCTTTTTGCTTAAAAGGAATCTTTCAGAGCTGCTTTTGAATCATTTAAGTGGACTTGAAAGAGGACCTGCCGTTTATATCGTAGATAGGAACTTATGATGTAAAAAAGGTAATTGCTATTAGTTTCAGAGACAATATCATCTCTTCGCTACTGTATATATAACCTTTTATATGGTTCTGCAGATTGAAGAATAAACAAAGAAGAAAGATTATATACAGATCTTATTGCAGCTCATGAATCGCAGAGAACATGGTTAGTTTTCACTCTTAAATTTTAATGTGTTTTGTGCCCTTTTATATCAGTCTTCTATATGTTTTATTTCAAGCTTAACACGTTTAATCAGCAGACCCTGCTTGGTTCTACCTTCGCGTTTTCTGCTTACATCATTGGCGTGGTCGGATGGGCCACTAGTCTCAAACTCGGTGGCAACTCACCAGGGATCCAGTATAGCACCCACCTTCTCTCTAGTAACAGTCCGTGTATAATACACAGTTCACGTCAAAAAGAAAACCAGTAATATATAGCTTTATAATCCGTTTGTTTGCTCGTGGTGCATGTTAAGTGTTCGCGATGTTTCTGAGGCCGAAACCAGAGCACAAGCACAGGCTCTACTGGAACATATACCACCACACGATAAGCTACACGTTGATCATCTTGGGGGTGGTGAACGTGTTCAAAGGCTAGATATATTCAACCCCAACAAACAGTGGAAAAACGCTTACACTGGTATCATCGCTGCTTACACTGGTATCATCGCTACTCTCACCATTGTGGCCGCTCTGCTCGAAGCCTTCACTTGGTATGTGGTCATTAAGAGAAGGAAACTGGAGGAATCTGCAAAAACGGCTCAGCATGGAGCATCGAATGGCACTCAGTCTTAATATGCTTAAGATTAGCATTAGACTTGGTTCTTTTTCTATTGTGCAATAGATATTTTATATTGATGGTTTGAAATTTACTATAACTAATTGTCAACTATATTGATCTCTCTATAATTGAAATAAACTCATATTAAGAATAGGATTCCAAACTATAAACAAAAAAACACAAATTCAGGACCATTTAATTCACACTCGAGAGGTTTCTATATTCCAACAACAAAAAATTAGAGGTCAATTTCAAAATTAAAATTGAAAAATCTAAATATAATATTTGCATAAGGCCGTTGATTTGGCTTTGAAATTGTGGAATTGTGTGAATAATATTGAGAACAATTTGGAGAACAACGCGAAAAGGTAATAGTGAGAAGATAATACACAATTACTAAAAGGGAATTTAATTTACCTCATTATTGTTAATTTAAATTAATATGTGTAAACTTTGACTGGCGTTTCTAAAATGGTGAATCATAGGTTTGATTGGCGTTTCTAAAATGGTGAATTATAGGTTTGAAAAAATATAAATATTATATTAATAAAAAATTTTATTTTATTTTTGGTTTGTTTAAACCTTATTCATTTTTTACTATATACACATTGTAAGAAATTGAGCGTTGTAGTAGTTTTTTTTTCAAATGCCGATGTATCATAAATTTACTTAATTTAAACATGTTAACAAATAATATTTTTTTTTCATTTATTACTTTGTAGAAAAATAAAAAATAAAACGTATTGATTTTAGTCAAAAATTGATTATAACTCAAATTATAAAGTAAGATCATGATTTTAAAATAAATTTATAATATATTATTTTTAATACAAAAATCATTGTAAAATAATCCATTTATTCAGTATGTTTAAATTTATTCATATTTTTACCCATTAACCAAAGTTTACTTTTAAATTTCTTTTAATAATAATTTATTGATTTTTAATTAATGTTTGAATTTTTTAAAGAGATAATAAGATATATTAATGTTTAAAAGATAAAAATTTAGAATACAAATTTTACTATGCAAGTTTTGAGCAATCCCATCATTAAAGACAAATTAAAAGTGTTCAGGTTTAAATAATACGTTTACTCAAACACTAAGATTCCCAAATTTGGACTTTTATAAATAAAAATCAAAAATGAATTAATAACGGAAACACAATATAACTATCACAAAACAGGACTCCGACGACCAATTCATGATCCTAAACTACAGAAACGAAAAAAACATTTTATTGCTTCACAACAATTTATATTCTCAAAAACTTCCACACATTTCCTACATTTACACCAGTCACAAACTCATTCTCCTCGCATGCTATGAAAAACGAAAAAATCAAACGCACCAAACCGAGCATAACTACCATCGGTAACGAGTCGTTGTGTATTTAAAGAAACGCCCGAAGGATGTGAATAAATATCAGTGTTCAACCGATGGGCCGGTGGAGAGCAAAGCCAATGAACACTATAACACATTTAGATATTCGGAAATTCAAAATAAGTATATATGGGTTAATTTATTATAATAACAAAAATAAAAGTTTAGTCAGTTAAAAAAATTATCTTCAAATATAAAAACACGGCATACAACCACATATATACTAAATTGCAAATTTGAGTTAAATAATAATAAATGCAGGGATGTTCACAAAGTCTTATAAACATAATTTTTTTTTTCGACAAACAAATAGGGTTTTCATTATATAAACCCAACTGGGAAGTTTTTAAACAGTACAGAAAGCCCAAACCCAATTACACGATTAATACAAGATAAAGACATTAAAGACACGTGTAAATAGATGTGGTTGTTTCGAGAAAAATCTTAGCTTCATCACCAACTCCATTTTTGCCGTCAAGACAGCTGATGTCCACCGCTATCCACCGTTATCTTTAACCCTCCGGCAAAATAAATCAAAGACAAATCTTTGTATCATGAAGCTTCGATTTTCTGAAAGCTTTCAAATTGTACTGTCCAAACCTTTTGGATGTCCAAAATTTGAGTAGACTCTTGATAAAACCAGCAATGAAGCACACAGATTTTTAAAAGCAGAATACTCCTAAGAACATCATCAATACGCGACGAAATGCTCTAAATCTCCATATTCTATTTTTAAAAAACTGAAAATCTTGAAACTATCTCTTGAGAGAAACTTAACTCTATCTCGATTTATGTTAAAGAGAAAAGATTTACTCTCACAAGAAAGAGAATCAAGCAGCCAGTAAGATCAGGATTCCACCCAAATATTTGGATAATAACAGCATCCGACATTCAGATCTGATGGTCGTCAAAGATTGGAAAAGGAACATGATAATAATCAAAAGAAAAATACCAGAAAAACTGGACGAAAATTCGATAAAACGGAAGTCAGATCCGACTAGCGGAAATATATTACACCAAAAAAAAAAAACCAGACTGCCGGAGTCATGAAAAACGACCGACGGCCAGTAAGCATAAGCAGAAGCAACTGAAGCGAACTTTCTAGTGAGATGTTAGAGAAAACAAGAGAGAGAAAAAAGAAAACCATAAACATAAAATTTAATAAACTAAAAATAACAAATCTGAGAAATTTAAATATAAAATCAACAGAAATATAAATATTTAAATTGGATCGTCGTGCGTGTTGTGCGGACTTTCATATAGTATTTATAATCACTGTTGATTTTAAAGTGGATTTTAAAATCACAAGTTTGATAACACTAAATTTTAAAAGCTTCTTTTAAAATTGGGAGAATTACAAAAATACACATTTTAATATACACTTATTCACTTTTGCATTTTGAGGAAGTCTATTTTCAATTTTACACTATTTTTATATGGTTAAATACTAAAATAACCCTAACAACTAAAAATCCCTTTCTCTCCTCTGACGATTTTTCTTTCATGGTTAGGCTTCCACCAGTTTCATCTTACTAGAATCTCGCCACGTTGAAAATCTTACCAAAACAATCACCGAGAATCACTTCGCCGGAATCTCGGCTTACCCTTGCTGAAGGTGCTCACGTGGCCAGAAACCGGAGTGCATAGATTATGGATCTGAGTTTGGCCAGATTCTAAATTCCAACAGAATTGAATCTGCTCATTTGGTTGATGACGGAAGAAGAACTGAATCTGCTAATTATGGTGGAAGAATAGAGATCGAGTATGGCAGAAAACCTGAATCTGACCATGGATATGGTGGAAGAATAGAAAAGGATGAAGATCACAAAAATCCCAGCTATAGCCATCGCAAGAATAAACATAAATTATAATAACGATGATAAGTAAGAGAGTCACGACCACAAAAAATACATAACCATAATTCTTTGTTTCTTTTTATGAAGAGACTAAATCTCCCGCATATGATACTAGATATTAGGATCCTTGAACCTTTTTATAAAACTTTATAAATTTCTTGAATGATCTAAATTTATTGATCCTTAATTCTTGGTATTAAACGTAATAAGCTTTTGAATTAAATTAGGTTTGACAGCAGAAACTGATTATGATTGAATTGTATTCTAGTTGTTTATCAATTTTTCCAAACTTCTGCAGCTTCAGCTTGTTGTTTGAGTTCCAAGGACGGCTTGAGTTTGAACAGATAAAGGTTTGATCCTCTTTGTTATTGGCATCACTTTACTCTGCATCTACTAAGTTAGTTTCTAGAGTGATTTAGTCAATATAAGCTTCTTTTGCATGCTTTTTTGGTGTGTAATGGGATAAAGACGTGTCTGTGTCTATAGATTTCAATTTTTGAAAGTGCTGACTATTTTGTGGCATCATTTTTGGCACGAAAGTCAAACTAGAAGAAGCTGCAGTGCTGTTATCCCAGATTTTCAGATATTACTTCAAGATGTGATTGTTGTGGTTGCAAGCTCACTAAGGTGGATGTTAGGAGATGATTAATGTTAGAATTTGACAGAGATGTGAGTGGTAATTGATACTTTTTTCTTTCAATTATTTTTTACTATTCTGAAAGAATACAATTCACAATTCTTAGTCATCATTTTGTGAAGTAGATGCTTTGATGGTATTAAAATTTTTATAAAGATTTATAAATCTTTTATAAGGAATTATAAATTTTTTGATAAAGGCTTATAAATATTCTATAAAAGCATATAAATAAATAATATTATAAAGGTTTACAAATCAGAATCTAATTTGATTGGAAGTCTCTACACGAATGAAAATCAGAAAAAGACAAAACCAATTTCTATTCAGAGTTTATAAGGGTTTTTAAATCTATATATGATCATATAAAAGTGTTTGAAGAAATGGTGAGTAATTTTACAATATTTTATAAATTGATTTATAAAGGTTTATAAAATATTTTGTAAAGGTTTATAAATTGATTTTTAAGTGTTTATAAATTGACTTATAAATGTTTATAAGACATTTTAAGGGTTTTAAATTGATTTATAAGAGTTTATAAATTAATTTTAGGGGTTTACGAATATATTTATAAATATATATTTACATTTATAAGGGTCTATAAAACATATTAACTTTTTAATAATTTCTAATTTCTAATAAATTGATTTATAAAAGATAAGAATTTGATTACAAGCAAATTATTTTATAAGACATTATAAGAATTTGATTACAAGCAAATTATTTTTTGAAACATCAAGCTGGGCTATATATAAGACTCCTTTTAAAGGAGAAACGAATCCACCAATCATGGGAACACCATCTTTGCTCAATTTGTTTCAATTGACTCATCCCACTCCTGAAAATCGAAATTCAACTACTACCAAGTATTAACATATGGCGCAATATTGTGATATACACTGGATTCAAAAGTTAATTGATTTACCTATAATATGTGCCTCCTAAAGTAGAACGATCAGGAGGAGACAAGAGCTTGCTTAATCGAATGAAATGAACGATATACCGAGAAATAGTTTACAAACAATAAAGAGGTCGAATATCAAGAAAAGTAAATTAGTTTAGCTGTAAAAATTAACTAATTCACACTATTTTATGATTTCATAATATGTCTATCAAACCATTGAAGTTCCTATGAATCCACTTTTTCTCTCAATGATCCCAAATGAAATTGATTGAAGATCATGAAACAAGCTACGAAACAAGCTACACAACACAATATTTTCTTTAAAGAGGAGGAATCCGTATTTTGAATTGTGGTATTCAAAGGCTTTGTGAAAATCATTTCTTTGATGACTTTATAAGTGTCTTTTGAACCACTAAAATTATATGAGCTCTCAGTCTTCACAAGATCAAAATTATTTATAAGGTTTTATAAACCCATTTATGAAGTATTTGTTAAAAATTCATAAAGTTCATTTATAAGAGTTTATAAAAGACATGTAAAAAAGTTTATAAAAGTCATTTATAAGGGTTTATAAAATTATTTATAAGATAATGAAACTAGAAGAAGCAAAAATTTTAAATTATATAAACAGCAAAAATTTAAAATTATATGTAAACAGCTAAAATTCAAATGAAACAATTTACAAAACTGTTAAGGGTTTGCATATATATAAACAGTTGAAATTCAAAATGAAACAATATACCTCGTCATTGCTATTGGTCCACAGCTCGTACTCTACTCTCTGATCAAGACGAGGCACAGATTCCCTCAAGCCTAGCTTCAAGACTATTTTTTTTTACCTTTCTTAATCCCTTCTCTTAAGCTATCTCTGAATGATTTCTCTATTAGAACTGATGGGATTGTTAGCTTCTCAATAAACCCATCTTCGTCTCTCCTCTCTTCAGGTGAATCTATTGCCAACAATGGCTCGTCTTTATAGTATGTAATAAAAACCGCCACCGCTCCTGCATGTTGCACATTCCATGCCTTTAAGGTAGCAACCCGAAACATCTATTAATGTAGCAAACAAAACATTAATGAGACAAATATCAACAAACAGAACCTAAAACATAATTTTGAACTCTTGTCTTGACTTGTTGCAAGTTTGTTTTCTGCAACTCTTTCTCTGTTTCTTTCTGGAACAAGTTTAGTTTTGTTCCAACTCTCACACACTTTCTCTTAGCTCTCTCGCATTGAGCCAAACTTCATATCTAAAACATCATTGAGATGTCTGTGTTTTCTTATTCCTTTTTGCTAAGCTTTTTTATGAATCCTTCTGACCATGGGTTTGTTTCTGCCGCAATATACATTGTGCTGTTTTGTGACTGAGTCTGGTTTAGCAGAATATTTTGATGCATTATTAACTGTATCAAAGTGTACTGATTGATCTTCTTTATTGGAGAAGTTGTCTTGCTTTGGCAATATCATACAATACAAACTCATTTACCATCAAAGTCTCAAGATCTAGTCCTTTTTACTTACTTCTGAGAACACATATTACACGACATTTGCATCTAAAAGGCCAAAATATAAACACCTTCAGCTTTAATTTGGGCACTACCCACATTGTGTTCATTGTCAAATATGTCATGGAAAACAACGGCACCATGTCCATTCAAACTTAGTAATTCCATTTTATTGTAAGATCTTCGTAAGAGTTTTATAAAACCATTTATAAAATTTTTTAAATGTTTTTATAAAAGATTATAAATCATTTTTGAAAGGGTTTATAACATACTTTTTCTGCACTTTTTCCTTCTCTCAATTCATAATCCTCTGCTATCACCTTTTCCGGCGAGACAATAAAAGCTTATAATCCGATAGAACCTGCACCATCACTTGAGAATGTAAACAAGAGGAACATAGTAAGCTTAAAAGTAGTCTACATGTACTTCTTTTGAACATTTAGACCAGTTTTGTTTAGCTGCCCAACAACAATAAGAATAATTTAATAAGAGAGAACATGATGGTAGACTACTAACGACTTATTTCTACAACCTCAGAGGTTACAAAATGATTTTTTTAAAGAGTTATCTAAATTTTCCATATTACATTTGTCATGCTTAGTAATGGAGTCACTTCAGATCAAGATACACAATCTATCAACTCAGTTCAGGTCAAAACTTAGATTTTGCATCCAGAGAAACGAGTCAAATGAAACCCAAGGAAATAATCTATAGGAAATTTTTTTGAGATCACCTCCATAAATCTAGGAATCCCACTGAAGTCATGACCTTTTTGATCATTGATTATTGATATAGCCTCAAAAACCATTTCATTACACCTGAAAATGTAAATGTTAGAAATAGTTAAACACAGAAATCAAAGTAACATTCCAATAAAAAAAAGAATATCCATAATTAACATATCAAAAGTCATTGCTCATATCCGATGAAATATTAAGAGAAGGCTCTTTGCTAACAAGTTGCTACGAAAGTCTTTGATTCATGTATTTTAGTGTTCCTGTATTTGATTTATCCTTAATTGATGTCACACAATTTTTTTCAAAAAGCCATTTATCCAATAGAATTGCGGAAGAAGAAGAATAAAGTAAAATTCCAAAATCCAAAATTTGGAAGAAGAAGATGAACCAGATTTTGGGAATTTCTATATACATTGAGGTTAATGTTAGTGTGACCTATAAATGATGAACCTAAAACCAATGGAGCAAATCATGATTCCTAATAACAAAACACATCAATCAAACACCACGTCCAATGCAAGGCCAAATACCATTCTCACATCTAAGGGCTTCTCAGCCGGAGGAGCCACCGTCTCTGGCGTAAGCAACAACAACAATATGGCAGTTGTGGTGGAGAGGAAAGCAAGACCATAAGAGAAACTAAATTGTAAGATCGAGATGCAGGAGAGATCTATATCTAAAATCGTCGGAGAAGAAGATCGAGATGCATGAGAGATCACAACGGCAGAGATATATGTTGCAGGAGAGAATAACTGACTGTAGGAGAGAATCCGTGAATAAAAAGGATGATATAGATTAAGGGTAAAAAATTTCAATTGTCTTTAATAAATTAGTGAATTTTTGTAAAAGAATAAATGAAATGTGTTTTTGTAAAAATGCCTAATGAAAGTGGTATCTTTGACAAATCCTCTTTAAAATTCATGTCTGAATAATAGTAGATTTATCATTTTAAACCAAATCACCATAAATCACCCCAAATCATACATTAAATACATTCCCCTAAAATTTTTCAAAACAATATGTAAAATTAAAGACAAAACATTAATAATATCTTAATATTATATTAAAATATATATAGTATACTCATATTTTAGTATATTGTCTTAGTTATATATGAATAATTTTATATATTTATTAGTTTATACTATTGTTAAGACCATATATTTGGTTAAAAAAATTATTATCTTATTATTTTATTAAGTTTTATCAAATTTTATAATGGTTTGATTTAAGATCAGTGAAATTAAGTATTTTATAAATATAATTATTTTGTTTTGTTTATTCTTAAAAATAACATTTACACTTTTAAACTTCTCTGGGTATGACAACAACTAAAGTCAATGTCAAGTGGTTTAAAAAATAGAGATTTATTTATTGACACATAAATTTACCAAAAACTTAAAAAGAAACACAAATGGAAAATAATTGGTACACTATAATTTTAAAAAGCCAGTTTAGACAAAACAACAAATGACTTAAAACATTAAATACATACATCTGGATCTATATAGAGAGCAAAAATAACCACATGACATCTTTGTTTGAAAATGTATGCGGGGTGATTGAGATCTTGCTGCATTGATAACCAATTGTTTTGTCATTCTCCAACAATTGATAACATTCCTGAAATTGAATGCTACTATATGGTAACCATAAGGAGAAGTTTCGTTTATTTTAGCAAGAACGCTGAACAAGACCAAAAAAAATATGGACAAACAACTTAACATTTAACTTTGTTAATTCTTGATACTAAAAACACAAATAAAAAGACCTAGGAAAACACTCTAAAGAGAAACACAAACAACTGTCAAAATAAGTAGTTTTAATTTAAAGAGTAAAATAAAACATAACATATAGAAATAGAAAAAATGAAAAATATAGAAAAATCTCTGAATATATGAGAAGAAAAAAAATTCCATAATAGCCAAAATTATAATCTGATAAAAAAAAATATACATAAAAAGTTTAAAGAAAAAAGAGATAAACTAAAATTATAGAAAATAATAAAATTAACTACAAGTAAAAGTTAAAAAAGCCAGCAGACAAAAAAACAAGAAAAATGTGATTGGCAAAAAAGAAAAAAAAATGTATACACACCCCCATGCGTGACAATATAAGATTTTGGAAATTTATTCCATTTAAGTTCCTCCTTCACTTCAAATTGAGTCGTATTTTTTACTCTCACCATTTGGGTATCGAATTACTTTCGATTTTTTATTTTCAAAATTTCATGTGTTAATTCCGTTTTCTGATGTTATTGTTCCGTGTGGGAAGTTGATAATGCTGTAATTTAGGTTTATCTGATTTTTTATCTTTATGATTTTAGTTACAATAGTTCTTTCACGATTCTGGTTATTTGTCGATTTGTAACCTTAAATTCAGCCTAATACGTACATGTATTGTCTCTTTTTTAAGGAATTACTATTTTGATACATTTTTCTTCACATCCCCTCTTAATAAAGATTAGTTTACGTGTGATTTTGTTAAAATATGGTAACAGTGCCTCTTCAGAAGACTGTGAATTATCATTTAGATTGGTGTTTAACAAAATTCATAAGAGTTCCATTGGATTTCAAGTAATCTGTAACGACCCAAATTCTGTTTGTAGCCCATTTTAAAATTTCTTCATTAAACCCAACTCTCAAGCCTGAAAATAAATTAAAAGCCTAAAACTTTCTTTTTAAATTTGTCGCATATTAGAAATTTCAAACTTGCACCCCTCTTTTTCTTCCCTATATAAAGAACTCTATCTCTTCTCTTTTTCTCCACCAAGACAAAGCAATGCTTTACCCAATGGCCGGTTGTTGTTAAATTATATGACGACCAGCCACTGGTGAATTTTTCCGGCGAGTTTCCGAAAAAATTCCTGCGAGTCTTCTAATTTAGCATCTATTTGAACATATGGAGTTAAGAAGTCGCATATAGCTGGATATAGTAAAGGTGAGGGCTATTCCGCAAAACTCCGTACTAGTTTAGGACTCCTGATATGGAATTTAGTATTAAATGTAATATGTGTTCTCTGATAGAGTCTAGGTAGTTTTGTTTGTTAACTGGACATAGGAATATATATATATTAGATGATTAAACCATATTGGTTGTGCATGATAAACTGATAATGTTTGTTATATATATATATATATATAAATATTTATTACATACATAAATATCTGTATATATTATATAAGTCCATGAGCATATAGACGTTAGAGGCGGGGGTATTGAGACAGAGGGGGTGCAGACAACCTGAGTCGATCTGTTGTCAGGTGCCTTAAGATCGATAAAGCGTCTCCGGGCGGTGAAATTGGACATTATTCCATCTTGGTGAATCCTAGTGGAGGGTGTGGGCGATCACTTGTTCATCACGTAGGGAAAGCTGGTTGATTTGCTTGGGTGCTTTAGGTACTGTGTTTGCTAATGTTTAGTCTATTCTCTGTATTTGGAGTGTTAAGGCTGGGACCATCATTTATGGATAACTTCCCAACCCCACTGAATGATTCCCTAGTTGTTCACTCCCTCTTTTTTATATTTCAGGTGAGATTGACGAGTAGATGAACATATGGATTGATCGAGTGGTTATTGGGATATTTTACCGTTTTTCGTATTTTATTTTAAAAACTTGTTAATATAATTTTATTTCGGTTATTGGATTGTAGAATTATTGGTGAATTAATAAAGTGGAGTATTGATAAGTTATTTGAGAGAGAAGTTAGGTTACGTGACATGCCGTTCTCGGGAGTGGATGAAACGGGTGTTACAATTTGGTATCAGAGTGGGTTTGCCATCCCGGTGCCAACACGGGAGGCGGGTAGTACTTAGAAATAATAAAAATTTGGATTTTTAACGATTTTCAAAGTTTTACTTTCACGGGCCCATTTTTTTTTAAAAAAAACAGAGCCACTCATTCGATTTAGATTGGTTCATTGATCGTCAGCTTTTAATCTCAGCTAAAGTTTAAC
>KE155264.1:175373-185400 GCA_000411075.1 Sisymbrium irio
TAGGAAATATATGAGACTATCCGCAACCTCAGTGCAACCCATCAATCCATCACTTTGGAGCATCCGTTCCAAGCCTATCCAACCGATCTGAAGTGCCAAAAGTGAATTTCTGTTTCATTTCCTATCACAACTCACGACCCGGGTAACATTTGATGCGACCTTACGGTCATATAAACTTCGACCGACTACGACCCAACCTTCACCCGCGGACGACCCATTGCCGACCCGATTGTGACCCGCAATTGCATTTTATTGGATCGACCAATTCTTCCTTTTAGCGACTAAGACCACACATTATATTCGACCGACCAAGGGAATGAAAATGAGCTGGAGAGTCCATTTTTCGTCCGACTGCATTTTGATGCACATAAACTCTTTTCTTTTGTTTCTCTTTTATTTTCTAAGTCTTTAGAAGCTGAACCATCTTTTGCTTTCATTAGGATTCGATTTCTACCCTAGGTATAAAAGGGAAAACTCTTTGTATTTTCGTTACACAACTTTTATCTAAGAAATTTCAGAGTTTTCTCTCTTGTTCTTTTGATAACTAAACTGAAGAAAGAAGGGTTACTTCGATCTGCACTCTTGAAAGCTAGACTTGTGCGTCATATCAAGCAGCTTGAAGGTTCGGGAATATCCTAGGCCGATCCGTAACCTTGGTGCGACCCTCTGATCCACCACTTGGACTTCATCATTCCAAGTTTATCCAACCTCAACCGAGCCAAAAGTGAAATCTAGGACTAGCCTGCTGTCAGTGTGGGCGATCACTTGTTCGCCACGTAGGGAAAGCTGGTTGATTTGCTTGGGTTAGTGTATTTTTGGTATTTAGGGTGCTAAGGCTTGGACTGTGATTTACGGATAGCTTCCCAACCTCACTGAGGGACTACCCAGTTGCTCAGTCCCTCCTTTTTATATTTCGGGTGAGCTTGACGAGTAGATGAACATATGGATTGATCGAATGGCTTTTGGGATATTTTACGGTTTTTCGTATTTTTTTTTATAAAAACTTGTTATATTATTTTATTTCGGTTATTTGGATGTAGAATTATTGGTGATTTAATAAAGTGGAGTATTGATAAGTTATTTGAGGGAGAAGTTAGGTTACGTGATACGCCGTTCTCGGGAGTTGATGAGACATGTGTTATATAGCCTTCTTATATGATTGCAAATCAGACCAGGAATTTGTTTACCATTCTATTTTGTCAGCCATCTGGATCAGTTGTTCCACATCAGAATGTAGTTTCGTTAGGAAATAAGCCGAAGATCAGTGTTGTTCACTTCGGAGGTGAGACAAACCGATCAAAATGATGCTTCTTCAGTTTACAGCTTGGTGTATGATTGATTTGTAATTATTTTCTCTGGTTTGAATCAGTTCCAGGATCGTGCTAAATGTAATATGTTTTACAGGTTAGGGTTGATCCAGCTGGGATTTCAGAATGCAAATATATCGACTTGAATGCAGAATACATTCAGCCTTACAGAAACCAGGAACTTCGACTGTATTACTTTAGGGATCCTTGTCACAAACTTTGGGATGGACTAGAATTCTACAAACTCATCATTGTTATAATCTCGATGTGGTTATAATTCTATTCTGGTCGCCTCATGATGGTTTTAACATGATATGTAGTGGAATAGACAAGATTGAAACGCCTGAGCAGGTTTAACATTTAAAGCAAAAAATAAAAGCTTTTATAGGATTTATTATTGTTTCCAAACTCAAGAAATAACAAAGCTTTTAAAGGATCTATTCATGTGTTGTTTTCAATGTTTATTTTTTTTTTAATTCGAGATTTTAAAATCTCGGCTGATAAGATCTGGAAGAAATAATGGCTTTTTTCTAGTATTTAAATTGCCAGTTCCAAGTTGAGTAGTTTTTCCTTATCTGTGTTGTTTCAGGTGGCATACAATTACACTTCTTATGTGCTACACGTAATGACATACATCTATCATTGTAATGTCAGTCATCTACTCTTCTATGTGCGTTCCATTATTTATATGTGCACAGTTTTCTTCTCTTTTTCTTTATGCAGTTTCGGTTTAGAAGACAATTCCACAACATTATAAGTGAAAGACGAGGTTGTGATTTCTGAGGGCTACACCTCTGTACCACACATAGATGATAAATTTATAACACTTCTGCTACTGCTCTGGGATCGACAGGACAAGAATATTCTTCTCCTCTAAACCAGAACAACACACCAAATGTTGATTCATCTCAAACAGTAATTAATGTTTCTTTGGTCAATGGTGCTGCTCCTGAAGGTGGTTCAAGTGCGCCTGGTGAGAATGGAGATGAGACATATGACGTGGCCATAACAGCTACATAAGCGGAGGATGAGACAATCTTGGTAATTTCTTTTTTTGTTAGAGTGCATGTGTGAGTATATAATTTATTTCTTAATAGACACATCATTAAGAAGTGAACAAACACTACAAGAAAAACTGTCTGTAGCTACGGCATTTTGTCGTGGAAATGTCCAATAATTCATGGCTATTCGACCAATAGTCACAAATAGCAACAAAACGGTTTTTGAGCTTGTGGATATCTGCTAATTGTGGCTATTCACGCCAACTTTTCCACGACTTAGCCACAATATCGTTTGTTGTTAATAGTCACGAATAGCATGTCCTGTAGTTTGTGGCTAAACTAACCACGAGTAGACACATATGTTGTTGTGTCTATTGCTTGGACTAGCCACAACGTATATCGTAACTTCTGTGACCATTAACTACAACTGATTTGGTGGCTCATTTTTCGACTAGTTACAATTTATATGGTAACACCTGTTTTGACTAACCACAATATTTTTCGTGATTAAAACTTCGATTAACCACAATAATTCTCGTAGCTTATGCTTTAAATAGCCGCAGCTGTATCGTGGATTTTTAGCTACAATTTGCCACATGTACATGTTGTCATAAATGGCAAATATAGCCACAACTTATAACGATTTTTGTATGTAATTAAATAGTTTTTGATAGCATTTATTTTTTTGTTTTATTTATATTATTGAAAATTAAAATATATATATAGTCGTTTTTTAAAAATGTAATATTTCAAAATTATAATTTATAAATTATATTGAATTACAAATGGTTTATATCGAAAAAAATTAAACAAACTAAGCCAAAAACCTAAACCAGAAACTTAAACCTAATTACTAATTAAATGGAAGCTGCCACACCACCACCACCACCTTTTTCGTCTTCTTCATCTTCTACTCACCCGCCACACTAACATCCATAACCATATACATCTCATCTCTGTGTTCATCCCGTCGTCCTCCTCCACCGTTCATCGCTATCCTCCTCCTTCCATTCACCGTCACATCCTCCTCCGACCAAGCCCTGTCTTATCTCCATCTCCGGCTCTCTTCTTCTTCTTCCTCGACTCACCCTCGCATCTGTCTTCTCTCCTTCTCTGCATTTCTTCTTCTCCGGTTCCACCTCCACTATCACTGCTAACTTCCGGTTACACAGATTCTCCAGATTTGCCACAAGCCCATGACCAAGCTCTGTTTCTCTGTTACAAAATCTCAAAAAAAATCTAACAGGAATCAAAATCACATAACTCAAGGAAGCTACGAGAGAGAGAGAGAGCGTAGAGAGCAGAGAGCAGAGAGAGCAGAGAGAGCAGATATCGTAGAAGGGAGATGAGGAGCTGGTATCAATGGACTTCATCGATCTTTTAGAAACAAAAAAAAAATACTCCCTCTGTTCCAATTTACATGTTGTTTTAGACTTCTTTTTTTGTTCCATTTTATTTGTTTTTCTCACATATCAATACAAATTTAGATTATTTATCAATTAATTTAAATATATAAGAAAATAGTTAAAGAAGTCCAAAAGTTCATTAATACTTTATTAGTTTTGTGTACGTCTAAAGAAGCCCAAAAGTCTAAAAAATATGCAGTTAAATCACTATTTATTTGTTTCTATTTATCTTTACTCGGTAATTTTTGCTGTCATAAACATTCCTGTCGTTCTTATACAAACAAAAAATGGAAGAAAACAAAAATAAATCAAAAGATGGTCAACCAACAAACAAGATAAATCCTACTGCTGCTTTCAAATTTGATCTAAATGAACTGTATTGTGAAGAAGGTGAGGAGATTCTACTGAGCAAGATAAATCCTCCATCTATTTATAAATTTGATTTAAACGAGCCATATGTTGAAGATAAGGAAGAGATTCATCCCAAGGAAGCAATGGAACAACAAGTAAGTAAATCAGCTAATGTTTCATCGAGCGACAAGACGAATCCTGGTAGCACACAGAATTTTGATCTTAACGAAATATATTACGGTGAATAATTTCTTTCCAAGGAAGAGATGGACGAAGTTGTCTTGGATATGCTGAAGCTTTTGTTTCCTTCATATTACAAGTAACTATGTTTCGCAGCTGTTCTTTTTTTTTGTAACACAGCTGTTCACTTTCTTCCTCTGTTTTCTGGGTTTAATTTGCTTTAGGTTGTTCTGTAACTTTCATTTATTATTATAAGCAGTTGGTAAAATAGTGTATGTGTAATAGTGGGATGAATAGAAAGACAGTAAATGTGAGTTGATGGGATTGATATGAAAATTCAAAATAAATTTAAGATGAAAAAATCTCCAACGACAACGAAAGTTCAAATCAAAGTTCTAAAATTCCAAACAAAAAATAAATAAACAAGGCGTAGGACAGCTGATTGAATTATCTGAGTGTGTTCAACATATCTTCAACCAAGGTAGCTTCACAACTCAGTTGCTTGGGAAGAAGACCATTACTTTCCAGCGTACATTTCTTCAAATGTGGGATCTTGTATTTGTTTGATCCTTCAACTTTCATGAAATCCACCATACATGATTGAAGAGTCAAAAAAATATAGTTTACCTTTTTTGTAGGATAGATTTCAAATGATTCTTCTACAGCAGCAATAAGATCGTTTATTGTTTTGGGACATGTCTTATGCTGGAGAGATTGAATTGCACTAAAAAATCCAAGATCTAAAATATTTAGATCTGGTGAGTTTGGTGGTTGACACATCAATTGTATATCAAAACCATTCTTTGTAGCTGCTTCTTGAAAATCTTTATCCCAACATCCCACATGTGTCCTTGCATTATCTTGCTGAATGAAGATAGTTTTTCTCTGATCTTCTCTAGGCCACTTTTCCTGAATTGCCGGAATGACTTTTTCGATCAAGCATGCTTTGATATCATATCTCTTAACCGAAGTTGATGCTTTTAGCTCTGAAGTTCCAGCCTCCCTATTCTTACTTCTTCTCTTAGCTGGCTGCATAGTAACAAATGGAAATATTCCATTTTTTTCAGAAAATACTTCTTTGCCTTCATCATCAAATCTTGGACGAGCCATGGCAGCTAAAAATATTACTTTTCCGATGTAATTCTTACTCTGACATGTACGGTGTGGATCATCTTCAACCGGAAGTAGATAATATTTTTCGGTCTTCTTTATCATGTAAAATCATTTTTCATCAATATGTACATTAATGTACATATCAACAAATTTTGGTTCATGAGGTAAACTATTTTTATCCAGCATAGAAATGCAAAATTGTAGTCTACCTCTTACGTTGTCTTCTTTTAAAAGTGGTTTGACGGGATTTGAATGACGTCGAATAGCTCCTTCCTTCTTATGCCTATGCAATGTTCCAAGACTCATATCCAAAGCCATAGATAACGTCCGCAAAGTTGTCTGCTTGTGTAGTGGCACTAGCAACTCGATCCACATCAAGTGTAATCCTTTTACGACCACAATTCCCAGTTTTCCTTTCAGACACGTTGACTTTTCCAGTGTCGGTAATTTCTTTAGCTCGTTGCCAAATCCTTTGCACTGTCCACATTGGAACTGAAAATAGATCTGAAACTTCTCTTGTAGTACTTTTTTTCAATTTTCCATCAACACTCCTTTGTAGTAAAGCACTGTAAATCTCCCATCTCTCTTTATTAGATAGAGTTCTTTTAATTCCTTGTACAGTTATATCATCTTGAGATGGATCTTCATTTTCTGCTATAAATATAAAAGTAAACATATATACACATTTATAAGCATAATTATGAACACACTGCTGAAAATATTGATAAAAGCACCCAATTTTCAACTAAAAAACGAAAACATGAATAAAACTTTAGCAAAGCTTTTTGGACGACGAACATCAATTCGTACTTTAAAAAGAAAACATGTGGAAACAGAAGTAAGTCCTAAAAATAATTACCGATATTAGTGGGAAGATGAACAGTATATAACTATAAATAATTTCTAGAAAAAAAAAATATGGATTCTAACTCATTTGTGCTAACTTTACGTAAATCTGTTAACCTCAGCTTAAAAAAAAAGCAATTAACAAATTTACTGGAAGATGAACAGCGCACTACAATTAAAAAATGGCGAACATCATTTATAAAATTAAGAATAATAAACAATCGATTAATTTATTTGAAATATGGAAAAAGATCTGACCTGGATCATGATCAATAGAAAAAACTGCGTTGCTGCCATTTCCACAAGTTTCTTCAGTTGGAATTTCATTCAAATCAAACGTATATTCATTCTCGTAATTTAGAGGTAGAAAATTTTAATCAGTATTATAATCCATGATTTGGTGAATAAACCATTGTTCAATTGAATAGATTATATAAAAAATATAATTAAGTTTGGCGTTTTGTTTTGGCTCTTTTGCAAAATTTGAACTTTTTATATTTAAACTGTTTATGAAAATATTTGGCTCCAAATTAGAATGTATAGAAACTTGACGGTAAATTAGTGTCTCTTTGTTTTCTCATTTTATTTGTTGTTAGTTTTACATTATTTTAAATTATCTAATAAAAGACTTTTTACCATAATTATGTTTTCTTAATTAGTGTGTTTTTTTCTAAAACAACAAATAAATTGGAACAGAGGGAATAGAAGAGAAAGGAGAGATCGTGAGTTGAAGAATATGAGAGAAATGAGAGATATTAATGTATTTAGGCCGTCGGATAAGATCTCATCCAATAGATGAAAAAGGTTTATCCTTGTGCATAAAGATTGAACCAATGAGAAAGAAGGAGGAAGATTAACCAAAGAATGATTTATAGCCATTAGATTAAAAACCAATGGTCAAAACTGATCAATGAAAAATTGTTTTTATTTAATAGTTGTTTAAATATTACTCCAATAAGATGTGATATTTATAATATTTGATTGTTAACAATATTTGATTGTTAACAATATTTGATTGTTAATTTACAAGTGTAATGACAATAAGATGTAGATTAGATAGAGCATTAACAAATGAAAAATGGCACACACTTTTTCTTGGTTCATACACGGAATATTTAGGGATGATAGCCTCGGATCACAGGCCAGTGGTAGCCTACTTGGAAGATAAAATGGATAAACGGAAAAGTCAATTCCGGTTTGATAAGAGATGGTTAGGGCAGGAGGGGCTTCTAGAATCTATTGTTGTGGGATGGTCGTATAGGGATAATAGACGGACTGGGGATGTTGTAACAAAAATTAGCAATTGCAGACATGAAATTGCTACATGGAGAAAGAATAACCCCCAGTATGGAAAAGATAAGATTAAGGATTTACAAACAGCTCTGGTGGAGGTTCAGACAGATGATTCAAGAACATAAGAGGAGATTTTGGACATATCCAAAAAACTTCAGGATGCTTATAAGGATGAGGAAGAATATTGGTTTCAGAAAAGCCGAAATATGTGGTACTCGTCCGGAGACCTCAAAACAGGGTTCTATCATGCATTAACAAAGTAAAGAAGGGTCCGGAATAAAATAATTGGAATGCATGATACTAACGACAATTGGATTACAGAGAAATCAGGGGTGGAGAAAGTAGCAGTGGATTACTTTACTGAGCTATTTAGTTCCACTTCTCCGTCGGAGTTTGATGGTTTCTTGGCGGAGGTACCATCAACAATCACTCCCCAGATGAATAGAAATTTGCTAAGGGTTGCACCAGAAGAGGAAGTGAAACGAGTTTTATTTACGATGCATCCAGAAATGGCTCCAGGGCCAGATGGAATGACAGCCCTGTTTTTTCAACATTCTTGGCACATTATCAAGGATGATGTAGTAGATATGGTAAACTGTTTTCTTTCCTCAGGGGTTTTGGATCCTAGATTGAATATTACCAATATTTGTACGATCCCAAAAACGGAGCGACCCACAAGGATGACGGAACTCAGGCCCATCAGTCTTTGCAATGTAGTATACAAGATTATCTCAAAAGTTTTGTGCCAATGACTGAAGCGGTATCTCCCTACACTGGTTTTGGAGACCCAATCGGCTTTTGTATCGGGGAGACTAATATCTGACAACATTCTGATTGCCCAAGAATGTTCCATGGATTACGGACAAACAATGACTGTAAAGGAAAATTTATGGCTATTAAAACAGACATGAGCAAAGCATATGATCGGGTAAAATGGGATTTCATATATGCTATTCTTGGACGGATGGTTTTTGATCCACACTGAGTCAAACTCATAACATAATGTATATCATCGGTACAATACAAGGTTTTACTTAATGGGCAACCACGAGGTCTTATTCTTCCACAAAGAGGATTGCGACAAGGGGATCCCTTATCCCCCTATCTTTTTATTCTATGTACGGAAGCTCTTATTGCAAATATTAAAAAGGCGGAGAGGGAACAACTTTTAACAGGAATGAAAGTTGCCCGAGCGTGCCCATCGATTTCTCATCTGCTTTTTGCAGATGATAGTCTCTTTTTTTGCAGGGCTCGGAAAGAGGAATACCAAACCATCCTCAGGATACTAAAGGAATACGAAGAAGTATCTGGCCAACTTATAAATTTTCAAAAATCTTCGGTCCAATTCGGCCACAAGGTTGAAGAGTCATGTAGACAAGAGATGCGGGATATTCTAGGATACAGAATCTGGGAGGAATGGGATCATATTTGGGATTACCGGAAAATCTCGGAGGTTCTAAGGTCCAAGTTTTTAGCTTTATGCAGGATCAGATCACAAACAGGATAAACGGATTTCCAACACTTTACTAAAGGTGGGAAGGAGGTGGTCATTAAATCAGTGATTACAGCACTACCGAATCATGTGATGCCATGCTATCGTTTACCCAAGACAATGGTAAGGAAGTTAACAAGTACGGTAGCGCAATTTTGGTGGAGTCCAGGAAGTAATACACGGGGATTACATTGGCAATCCTGGGATAAGGTGTGTATTGACAAAGAGGAAGGAGGTTTGGGTTTTAAGGATGTGATGGATTTTAATACAGCTATGCTAGGAAAACAACTATGGAGGTTGATAGAGAAGCCTGATACTTTATTTTCTAGAGTTTTCAAAGGACAAAACTATAAGAATGCCTCACCCCTAGAACCGATCCGCTCATACTCTCCGTCATATGGTTGGCGGAGCATTATTTGAGCTAGATCTCTGGTAAGCAAAGGACTAATCAAACGGGCGGAAACAGGATCCTCTATATCAGTATGGAATGATCCAGGGCTCCCAACCACTCGCCCGAGACCAGCAAACAAAAAACAGTTTGATTCAAATCCTGATCTCACAGTGGACACTCTAATTGATCCAGTGTTGAGAAAATGGAATTCACAATTGCTTCATACTTTAGTGGATCCTGATGATGTGAAAATCATTGAGAGTATACCACTAAGCCAAAGGTTGATGACAGACAAAATCAGCTGGCACTTTACCCACAACGGTAAATATACAGTGAAATCAAGTTATCAAGTAGAACGGGTTTATCCGGATCGCAGGACTTTTCAGACAATTTTTGGACCCACAGTGGATGCTTTAAAAGCTTTCTGTGGGAAAGTCAGATGTCCACCAAAAATGAAACATTTTCTATGGCAAATAATTTCAGGATGCATTGCTGTTAGGAAGAATTTACAGGCACGGGGTATTCAAGGGGATCTTTGTTGTCCCAGATGTGGGGCGAATGAGGAAACAATAATTCACATGTTTTTATGAATGTCCTCCAGCCAGACAAGTATGGGCACTCTCAAAGATTCCATCAAATCCGGCAAT
>KE155264.1:206185-219109 GCA_000411075.1 Sisymbrium irio
GGTCGGTTATCGGGTAGGGTCCGGTTTGACCGTTAACCATTGACCGTTGACCGTTGACTTGAACGTTGACTTGACTGTTGACTTTGACCAAATGACCGTATATCCGTTTTTAGTTTCTAAAATATATTTTGTTAATTTTGTTTTTTGATTAATGAGATTGTGTTTATTAAAATTATTTTATTGTTTTTAGTTAATTATGTTTATAATCACGTAAAATACATATTAAATATAACTGTAATGTATTTAGAATATCAAAAAATTAAAGTAGCCTGGTGGTGTTAGCGCCACCTTTGCAAGCACCAATTGCATGGTTCGAGTCTCCTTAAATGCAGTTTGTGCATTATTCATCAAAACGACGTCGTTTTGGTTTAATTAGTATTTAAAATATAAATTTTAAACCAAAATATACCAATCGTTTCAGATCACTAACTAATATCAGATAATCCATTTATTATTACGGTTTTGTCGGTTTTGTTGAAATTGACTAAAATTGAATAGATCATGTACGAAATTCAAATTTTTAGTTAGTTTATGTAGTTAATGGCATGACTCGATAAGTCGTGTATAAATAAGCAAACGATATATAGTTTATGGGGGAATAGGCCGTTTTCCCCAACAAACTGAAATATAAGCTGTTCTTTGAATGTTTGAAAAAACAAAACTTAGCTTGGGTACTAGGAAGGACGAAGACCAGTAGCTACTATAAATGATGAATATCCAAATGTAGTCCTCAAAATACAAGTCAAAACAAAATAATTCGTGAGAAAAGAGGAAACTAAAATGTCAGGAGCAACTATATTTAAACTCAACGAAAAGAGTTAAATCAGACAAACCTGGCTCAAAGCACAATGAAAGGGCCCATCCTAGACGTTATCAAACGTTAAAAAAATTTCTTAGTTTGAGTAAATGGGTGTCGGTGATTTACATCTTCATGTCAGTAGGATTTAAGCCACGTTCTCGGATCTCTCTGTATTCTTGGCAAATGGCAAATGGATCTTTCTGTAATTGTGTCAAGAATTTTATGTGAGCGGAAAGTGAAATCATAAAGGCGATTAAAGTAAGAGAATAAGGAACTGATAAAATACCTCCAATTTCGCTGTCTTTGTTTATTAACATATTTTGTTTATTAACATATGAGTGTCGTCTTTGACAAGAACTTTTTGATCAGCTCTCACCTACAACACAATATATGAGCATTGGATTTCACCATCAATCAAACTCGAGCGAAGCTTGAGCATATGACAGCTTATAATTTACTTAGCCAAAAGCAAACTTGAAACAGTGACATTTTTAAGAAATATGAATCACTTCTGTACAATAAGTTTCATACCCGAGATTTTAAAACCGTGGGACGAGAATTGGGAGCATTACTCTGATTCATTATGCTCCTATGCGACTCTTTTTCAAACTGTGGTGTGCCCGACGGGGTAAGCAATCTGAACAAGAGACAAGAACAACAAATACGATAATAAGACCAACGATCCATTGAAGAAGGCAAGACAAAACATTGGTATTGGACAGTATAATAACTAGAGGAAAATATATTGCCATTTTTTATTTTGAATATTTGAATGTAAAAACAAGATAATTCAGTAGTGAATAAATCAAGATTTCTACCCATTGGTACTGTAAATGTAAAAAGAAACAGAAAAGAAGGATTTACCGTGCATGGTCCCTCAGAACACGGTCCTCCATCTATATCAATGATTCTAGCGCCAGTTCCAGGAGAACACGCTCCAACGGCCACACTCAAAGCAACTCACGTGCAGCGAGAAGAACCACAGCCAGATTGGATTGGCGTGATGTAGGAAAGACTAAGATATAACGCCCTGACCGCTCCTTCCACTGGGCCCCCATATCCTCTCACATGTCTATGGGCCGGCCCACCTCTATCCGACGGTCGGTGCGTTAATCGAGATATTCGAAAGTCATGATATACTATTCCTGTAATCACCACATGATTGTTCTCTGTGTTTTAGCCTCACTCACACGGTACCACAAATGAGCTTACGGTAGGTCACCCATCTTTTGATTACTCCAGCTCAAACAAGCTTAACCCTGGAGTTTTCTCTAGATGTGCAACCGAAAAGGTAAGCGCACTTTGGTGACATATGTAGTCAAATCAATTCTTTTAACCTCTCCTACATAAGTTTCCATATAGCATAAATCGGGATGTTACATAAGAGACCTAATTTCGAACAACAAAGAGAGAAAACATTGATCGACTTGTCACTTAGTGATTAAGAAAGTTTGAAGGGAGGTTGAGATTTACCTAAACCAAGAGAAGATGTTACAATTTGATGAGTTGAATTGATTGGAGATCACAAGCAGTTTTGGTAAACATGAGTCAGCATGCAATTGGTCACGATTCGCGAAGCAGTTTTCGTAGAAAGAAAGACAAGAAACATCTTCGATTACGAAGTTTGTGAGGTTTAGAGCGGAGAAAGTTTTAAAATAAAAACAATCGCATGCAAACGAAATTAGAGAACTCAAGAAAAGAAGAAGATTTTTTTTTGACGGCAAAAGATAAGAGAAGAAGAAGAAGATATATGTGTGGCTGATAGTTTATCACTTTTTTCTTTAAATAAAAAAATGATTAAAGTGATATAGTTAGGTTTCTCGAAAAAAAAAAACTAACAAATGAAAACCCATAATTGTCATAAACATTCATTAATTTAATAAACATTAAGTTTACCAAACTCAATCTCATAATAGTTAAATGTTCATAGCCCAACAGTAATTGTCCATCCATTTTTGGGTCAAAATATTAAATTTCACAGATTAATTAGAAAAATTAAAAAAATCTTCTAAATTCTTATATATAATAATTAATATGAAAATATGTACAGTCAAATTTTGTTTATAGCAACCATACAGAATTTATCTTTCGTAAAAAATATCTAATAAAAAATAAAGTGGAAAATCTACTATTAACACAAAAAATTATAAATCTTATTCTACTAAATCAAAATACAATTCACATACAATACATATTTTTATAACACCAGTCATGATATATAATCTCATAAAATACAAACTTCAAAATATCAAAAATAATAATATAGAGATTAACAAATGATATCATGACAATAATATTTATATTAATCATCTATATAGCATATAATAATTATTAGTTATGATTTTTTTGTAAAAATAATTTGCTCCGCGCGTAGAGCAGGTAAAATCCTAGTAATATTTAATACTCCCCCTTAATTATCTATCTTATATTACAGACTGTCTCGTTAAAAACCTTATCATGGAAAAACCCATTAGGATAAAAACCGTGACAAGGAAAAAAGAATAGAGTAACGTAATCTCCTCCTGGGAATGACTGATGTAGTCATTTCCTCACAGATCATGCAGATTACGAATTTCAATGCTATAAATGTGTTTTCTGAATGTAGTGGTTGGAAGTGCTTTCGGGAATAAGTCGGCTGCATTAACACTTGAACGAACATGTTGAACATCTACTTCTTGGTTCTTCTCGAGTTCTCGTATATAGGAGAAGAATTTTGAACGAATATGCTTTGTCCTATCACTCTTGATGTAGTCTTCCTTAATTTGAACGATACATGCAGAATTATCTTTACACACCTTTGTTGGCTCTTTTTTGTAAGAATTCCACTAGACTCTTGTATATGATGTGTCATGGATTGAAGCCACACACATTCCCTACCTGCTTCGTGAAGGGCAATGATTTATGCATGATTTGAAGAAGTGGCAACCAAGGTTTGTTTCTGAGAATAATACGAGATTGCAGTTCCGTCGATTGTGAAACCGTATCCGGTTTGCAATCTAACTTTATGTGGATCTGATAAATATCCTGCATCTGCAAAACCAACCAAACCAAACTCCGGGTTTTTTAGATAAAATAATCCCAAATCAATAGTACCTTGGAGGTAACAGAATATATGTTTTATCCCGTTCCAGTTCTTGCGTGTTGGAGATGAGCAATATCTTGCAAGCGGATTAGTAGCAAATGATATATTTGGTCGAGTACAATTAGCAAGATACATTAGTCCACCGATAGCGCTCAATTCTGAACTTAATTTTCTTTGCTATCTTCACAAGGTCTAAATGGATCCTTGTTAAAATCAAGTGATGGATTGACCATTGGAGTACTCAAAGGGTTTGCTTTATCCATATAAAAGCGTTTCAAAAGCCTTTTGGTGTAATTTGACTGATGCACAAAAATTCCATCTTGAAGATGCTCAATCTAGAGCCCAAGACAAAATTTCGTTTGTCCGAGATCTTTCATTTCAAACTCCTCTTTCATATGAGTTCTTGCATCGTCAATCTCCTTTTGAGTTCTAATTATATTTAGGTCATCAACATATACAGCAATGATCAAAAAATCAGATGATGATTTCTTAATGAATACGCAAGGGCATATCGCATTGTTCACATAACCTTTACTCAACAGTATTCACTTAAGCAATTATACCACATGCGCCCGAATTGTTTTAATCCGTAAAGTGATCGCTGTAATTTGACCGAACATATTTCTTTAGGCTTTGAGCTTAATGCTTCAGGCATTTTCAATCATTCACGGATTTTCATGTATATATCATTGTCCAGTGATCCTTATAGGTAAGATGTCACAACATCCATAAGGTACATATATAGCTTTCTTAAAGCCGCTAAACTCATTAATTACCTGAATGTGATTGCATCCATAATCGGGGAATATGTTTCCTTATAATCAATTCCCAGTCTTTAAGAAAAACCTTGGGCAACAAGTCGGCATTTATATCTTGTAATTGATGAAAATCTCATATTTTTCTGTTTCTTTTTCACCATCTGGATTTTCTTCTCTTTGTGATTTTTCTAGAACCTTTTCATTAATGTATTCTAGACAATTTTCTTCAATTGGCTCTTCTTGAGCCTTCGTATTTTGTTCTCCCAAATTCTTTTTCTTTCGGGGATTTTTTTCTGTAGAACTCATTGATCTCCCCCTCTTCAACTGAATATTAGGTTCATTTGCTATGTTCTCATCAGCCTGATTTTCAGGAACAATAATTCTTGATGGAACATTAGCAGCACGTATATATGATTTTGTCACTCTTTTTGTATCTGTGAACGCATCTGGTAACTGATTTGCCAAATTTTGCAAATGCACAACTTTCTGAACTCCAAGTTCTCTTTGTTTCATAGGGGGATCAATGTGCCACAACGATGGTGTTCACCATGTAAGATCTGTTGGAACTTCTTTAATTCCTCCCCTTAACACTGGAAATTCATCTTCATTAAAATGGCAATCGGCAAAACATGCCGTAAACATATCACCAGTTAATGGTTCCAGATATCTAATAATACTTGGTGGCGTATACCCAACGTGTATTCCCAATCTTCTTTGTGGTCTCATTTTCGTTCTTTGCGGTGGTGTTATCGGCACAAAAACCGCACATCCAAATGCACGGAGATGAGATATATTTGGCTCATGGCCAGATGCCAATTGTATTGGAAAGTATGTATGATAAGCATTTGGTCTTATTTGGAGAAGTGCTGCTGCATGCAAAATAGCATGACCCCATACAGAAATTGGGAATTTTGTTCTCAATATTAACGGTCTTGTGATTAACTGCACACGTTTTATTAAAGACTGAAGCATACCATTTTGTGTATGAACATAAGGAACTGGATGCTCGACATCAATTCCCATCGACATACAATAGTCATTAAATGTTGATGAAATGAATTCATCAGCGTTATCAAGCCTTACTTTTTTAATTGTATGTTCATGAAATTGTGTTTTTAACCTGATTATTTGGGAAATGAATTTTGCGAAAGCCATATATCGTGTGGCCAAAAGACACACATGTGACCATCTACTAGATGCGTCAGTTAATACCATAAATATCAAAATGGCCCGCACGGTGGATGAATCGGCCCACATATATCACCATGTATTCTTTCTATAAATACAGGAGATTCATTCTCAACTTTGGCTGGTGATGGCCGAGTTATCAGTTTTCCTTGAGAACACGCATTACATAAAAACTCGCCCGATTGCAAAATTTTCTCGTTTTTCAACGGATGGTCATTAGAGTTTTGCACAATGTTTCTCATCATGACTGAACCAAGATGGTCTAGCTTTTCATGCCAAATTTTAAATGTATTAGTGAACTTCGATTTTACTGTAACATATGATTCAGTCAAATTTATTTTTGTGCAATATAATTCGGAGAACAACATTTTTAACTCTTCCATATGTTTCCTCTACTATGTAATGCAAATATATTCAATGCCATTTTTATTCATAGTCTCAATATGATATCCATTTCCGCGGATATCTTTAAAACTCAATAGATTTCTATGAGACTTTGGGGATAAAATGCATCATTTATTTCAAACTTTGTTCCCTTTGGCATTGAAAATTTAACTTTTCCAGATCACATGATAATTTTTGCATTACCAGATATTATACTCACGCTTCCAGCGGAGTTATGTATTTTGAGACATGAGAAATATTTTCTATCTTTAATAATCGTGTGCATTGTGCACTATCTGCCAAACATATATCTTCATTCTGAATCTCAAAATCTGACATTTTCTTTAGATATATGCACAGGTCAAGAGACGATCGTGCTGATAATGTGTTATGAAGTATTATTAGAAGAGAATAAGGGCATGACTGGTTTAAACGCAGCGAGTGCGGTTGCAGGAGTTTGCGGAAGTGGACGGTTGCGGTTTCAAGTGTTATTAAGCGAGGTGTATGACTGGTTCAACGGTTGAAAACGGGTGCGTTTGCAGGATACTTATGACTGGTAGACTAGCGAATGCAAAAGCGGTTAAACTACAAAATAACAATATAAATATATTATATAATTATATAAATCTTAAAAATTTATATTATTATAACATAATATAAAATCATTAATTTAATATAATTATTAATACAAATACATGTGTATTTTTTTATAATTTGAACGAAAATAATGATTTAGTTAGAGATATTGTCTCATTTGTACAAAAATTAATTTTAGATTTAGAAAAATTTAGTTTATTAAATATATATATATATATATCTTTAAGAGATTTTGAAGATTTAAAAATATGTTCATATATATAAAGTGTTAAATTATTTATAAATTTTATTATTATAACATTCAAATTTTAAATTTAAAAAAAAATTGTAGTCAACCTAATTAGTTTATATATTTTTATATTTTAAATGAATATTTATCATTTTTATAAATAATTTTTTTTAACTATTTTTGTTACCATCCACAATCGTCCGCAACCGCAAATGCTAGCGGAAAGCAGCTTTTGATTTTGAGCGGTTCTGAGCGATACGGAACAGTATAAAGGGTTTTGTATGATAGTTTTGAAACGTTGGTAAATGCTACCACCCGCAAATGTTGCGTTTGAGGGTGGCAGTGGGTGAACCAATCAAGCCCTAAGTGAAAGAAGAATATGGTCGTATGTGTATATATGTGTATTATTATTCCTCTTGTTCTTCAAAATGCCTATTTAGAGGCTGTAAAAACCAATTCACCTGATCTTACAAGCTTACACGTGCAAGCCAAAGTTGGTAAAGACTTTTTTCGTACTAATAAAGTTAATAGATAAAGATAAATAATTATACATATTATTTAACAATTAGGATTTACTATGGGACTGAGCTGAATTTTAGATTAAGAAAAAAGTACCATACTTATATTTAAAAATATATGTCATAAGTTTAGGAGATATATGTAATAATTATATTTAAAAATATATGTCATAAGTTTAGGAAACTATTTTTGACATGCATATGATATTTGAAAACTTTTATCACACTAAATAAAAGAATTATAATCATTCGGATAAATTACTATAATTTGCTGTTTATAGACGAGTTTTTAGTAAAGAACAAAATAATAATTTTTTCATGCATCTCGGTTTAGAAACATACACCTTTTGGTTTTGATTAAATGTCGTTTTAGAGAATTCTTTTGTATTTACTTAATTGTCGTTTTCAGTTTTAATGGAAAATTTATTAGTTTTTATTTATTTTTAATTATTTTTAATAAGCATATTGTTTTACTATTAGTTGAACTAGATGAGCAACTTTTTCTCCGTGCGTACTTTCCATTTTTCTTTTTTATTTTAAAATATATTTTTATTATTGAAAAATAATTTTTGAAATAGTGTCAATTTTTGAATAGTGTCTATTTAAAGGTTATGTTTTTTATTACTTATTTATAAAGGAGATATTGTCAACCCAAAATAATAAAAAAATTTAAAATTGAATTTAAGAAAAAGCAGGGAGAAATTAAAAGAGAAAGGAGAGAGAGAATAGAGAAAAAGGTTGGTTATATAATTTTGTTTTTTTCCTAGATCAATACACTTTATTTTTGTATTTGTATTTTTGTATACAAAATGTATACAATACTATGTTTTTTTTATGTAGCTTTATTTTTCTCATGTGGTTGTCTCATACATTTTTTAAAAAAAATTGTTTGTTACATAGGTGAAATCGTTGTTATATCTATTATATAGTGGTGCAATCTTCTTTTCAAACGAAGATATATAATGATGCAAATTTATAATTATTATATTTATCTAACATGTAATATTTTAAGTGAATATTAATTTTGGTTATTATTTACTGTATAAATCTTATTTTCCCATTTTCTATATTTTTATTTGATGGGCCAATTAATTTTTTTTTTTGTATTACTGTATTTTTAGTAGTTTTATTTTAATATATTTATATGTTTGTCAATAAAATATCGATTTTGAAGATTTTGATATTTAATAATTTTCTGGATTTTCAAATATAACATATAAGAAAATGATGACAAATTTATATGTTACGTGATGGTACATTCATTCTCAAATGGTGATATACTTATTGATATTTGGTAGTAATGCATCTTATGTATAACGTTAATGTTAAAAGTGAATGTAATATGTGATCGTATAGCAGATTAAAAATGACAAAAAGATTAATATTGTTGGAATAATGTTGTTACATTAGTTAAAAATGTTTAGCACAATATCAAATAGTCTTATCAATAAAAATCAAATAATCTTAGTAACAAAGATCAAATGTCCCTAAGCTTGGGGTTTATTAGTTTATTTGCTATTTTATTTTTGGGAAAAATTGTTTTACAGTAATTTTGTGACTTAAAATATTTAAAAATAATTAATATATTATCAGTTAATATATATATATATATATACAACTAACAATAAAGTGATATTTTATATTATTACTTATTTGGTATAATTTAAACAATGTAATTTTTTTGAAAAAGGGAGCCTTTAAGGTATCAATGGACCATTTAAGATAAACATATAATTTTGTATAATTTTACTGCATTATCTTTTGTGTTGTAATTTTAAGGGATTTTAAGGGAAAAGAATATAAAATATAATCTAAAGGATTATTTAATTCATAACGTTTACTTAGGCTTTTATTGGTGACCATGTTTAAAAAAATAAAACGGGGGAATTTGTTGTTCCTCCAAATTCATACCAGTCAAAGAGAAAATTTTCTCAAGTTTTTTTGACATAAGTCTCACATCATTTCTTTTGTTCATCCTGTTTTAATAAACTAAAGAAGAAATATTTTCCTCATCAAATTTGATGAGGAACAAAATTTCCTATTTTTATTTTTTTCAATTTCTAAAATGAAAATTTGGTCAATTTATTTTCCATTTTTCCATTTCTTTATAGGTTACCAATCTAACCCTTAAATTTGTACTTAATTTTAGTTTTAAAGTTGGCTATAACTTTTATTTTTTGTAGGAATTAGAAATTATTTTTCATTGATAACTTGTCTTTATTGTAAATTTACTATTTTTAATATCGTAAATAACTTAAGATGAGTGAAATTTTATATCCACATTAAAATTATTAAGGATTTATTATTTACATACTGCAATTCATAATCACACAAATTATTCATTTAAAATTTTTCATTTTCAATTTTTTAAAAATCTGTTTTTAAATTTTCAGATCCAATAAAATTAATGAATCAAACGTCATAAATATTAGGAAAAATTCCAATTTTAAATATATATGCTTCAACTATTCATAGTGATTAAAGAGAATATATTGAGATCTAGAGAAATAGATTCAAGATGATTATTGTACTTTTCAACAACCAAACCACATTGGTTAATAAAGCATTTAGAAACTACAAACTAATGCACTCTAAATGCTCATCTCTTCTATACTCCCATATGATTTATTTTATATATAGAGCATTGATTCCTACATTATTATTAATTCCTAAAATAGTATCATATGACTATCCATTTTATTAAATTATATTAAAGTGTAAATTTATGCTTTTAAAATAATATTTACCATTAGTTTATTTTTCGTATTTTAAAGATAATATTTTAAATAAAATTAGTTTAATAAATAGTTTTATATGTATTTTTTATAAAATGAATTTTTCTTATTGTAAGAAAGTTAATTCTATATACAATCTATATATTATCTGAAATTATGTTATATCATATAATATTAAATTTTGTTTGATTTGAAATTTTGAATTCTTGTTAATGCAAGTAAACTACTTAGGAATTTTTTTTCGGGAAATTCAATAAATTTCAAAAAAACTCAAAGTTCAGAATTTTAGTTTTCAAGTAACATATTTGACGAATATTTATGTTACTTTAACTAATTGTTTTTCTCTGTTACTTTAACAAAATTAGAAATACATTTCGTTAAAAACAAATGTTGATTTTTACCCAAAAATATTGAGAGTGAGTATATATACACATAATGGATACTGCCTTAGATCAGATAATGGCCAGGAGTAAGCTTGTACTAAACTTTACCCTTACAGGGTATAATGAAATGTAGATGACAAAAAATATATATATATGTATATATGATGACAATATAATTTAAAAAAAAACAAGTAGATCAAAAATGTTTTTTTTTTGTAATTTCTCTTGTTGTCTATTCTCTTCCACGTTTTTTGTTCCACTTAACCAACAACATATTGATCTTCTATAATGATGATTTGGTGGCTGCTGTCTGTTATAGAACAACCCTCTGCCATGAGAGTTATCATCTACATTTCTGTTGGAACTCGTTTTTGATAAAATGGTTTTAGACCATTTGCCGGTAGATTTCCGGGCGAAAACGTTCGTCGGAATGATCGGATGATCATAGACACTGTTAAAAAATATAATCACATGTCAAAATCACAGTGGTTGTGAATGAGAAATGAAATGTAACATTTTTTAAATGTTTCACATTATAATATAAAGTGAAAAAAGAGATATGTGGACCGGACTCGAATTTTGGGCCTCGGAATTTGACAAATGGGCTTGCGGTGTAAAAAACTTATCTTTTTATTAAAAGTCATTTGCAAATCTATTGTTGAACAAGTCAACAAATATCTTTCTTTTTTAGATAATTTTTGTGACTTAAAATGCATAATTATTTTGTGTAACTTAAAAAATAATTATGACTTTAAGAAGAGAATGAATTCACATTAACACAAAATATTTATTTCACTTTATAGAAAAGGATAACTGTTGAGTTTTTTCGGCATATCGTAAAAATCATGTTTCTACAGTTTAAAGAATTTTATAAGTAGAATTATTCTATAAGTAGAATTTTAAAGAATTATTGTTGAGTTTTTTTGCTATAAAAGCAAATTATTCTCATCTCATTTTACACACACACATAGACATACAATCTAAGAGAACAAAATTCCTCACATAGATTCTTTTTTTTAGTTTTGTGTCTGAGAATACAACATAGATTCTAGTTTCGTTAGCTTATATTCTGAGTGTTGCGGAATAGTCAAGTGTAGTTTTATCCTGGAATTCTGATGCGTAAACACCATCACACTACGGGCAATTAAAGAATTAAGATTGTAAAAACATGACTTCTACGATATGCCAAAAAAACTCAACAGTTTTTTTTTTTCTATAAAATGATATAAATATTTTGTGTTAATATGAATTCATTCTTTTCTTAAAGTCATAATTATTTTTTAAGTTACACAAAATAATTATGCACTTTAAATTACAAAAATTACCTAAAAGAGAAAAATATTTGTTGATTTGTTCAACCAATAGATTTGCAAATGACTTTTAATAAAAAGATAAGTCTTTTACACCGCAAACCCATTTATCAAATTCCGAAGCCCAAAATTCAAGTCCGGTCCACATATTTCTTTTTCAACTTTATATTATAATGTGAAACATTTAAAAAATGTTACACTCCATTTCTCATTCACAACCACTGTAATTTTAACATGTGATTACACTTTTTAACAGTGGAAATGATCATCCGGTCATTCCGACGAACGTTTTCACCCGAAAACTTACCGGCAAATGGTCTAAAACCATTTTGTCAAAAACAAGTTCCAACAATTTGTTGACCTCCACTAAAACCTTGTGTTATTATTTTCTTACAGCAAGCTCCAATACTTGTAATAAATAGATATCCACAACCATATAAGAGTATTGTAACTTTTCCAAGTACCATCTCAACAGAAATCTAAACTTTGATCAAACAGAGATCTAAACTATTCTGTTTACTCATAGTTGTTTTTGAAGATGTCGATTACTCCAAAGTATGCTACTTTTGTGTACACTTCAACTCTGAGAAAGTTAGCTCCCAAACATCAATGATCAGAGTCGGTCGAGGCATTTAACTATAACATTAACGGCTTCTTTGCACGTAATGTTATTAATAAACTACCCATTACGCTTTCCTGCTAGAATATTCCATAGCCTTTTTTTATTCCTCCTCATTCAACAATTTAAGAAATTAAACTAAAGATCATTTGACTAAACTAAGGCTTGAGAGATTTTCAGTGGAAGCCATGAATTTATCGTACATAAGAAAGAAGAACAAAGACGATAAACCCTAAAACCTATGAAAAAGAAGAAAAAACCTGAGTCAGGGGAAAATATTACCCAATTAAATGATTTGGTTAATGGAAGATTTGACATTTTT
>KE155264.1:232037-255541 GCA_000411075.1 Sisymbrium irio
AACATAGACTATCAACGTAAACAGGGATTGAAGGCAAGAAGCTATAATTTGAAGCTCATTTCTGTTCATTGTTTTCACGAAGCAAGAAGAGGCTATATATAAAACCACAAATTCTCATATATGCCTTCCTGATTTATGTTATTAATGCTATAACTGCTTCATGAAGATAAGAACACTAAAGGTAAATATGATTATTATATTTAAAGACTAGGGTGGTCCTCACATCGTATTGATTGATATTTTACTAATTTTTTCTTATAAATTTATTTATATATATATATATTTTTATTTTATCCCTTGAGCATTTCTGTTTTTAAAATTGACTTTTATTTTTTTACCCCTTCAATTCTTCTTTTTAGCACATTTTTAATTTAAGTATAATTTTATCTTATTAGTTATAATATACTAATTTTTTCGTTTTGCTATTTTTCATTATTTATTGAAAATTATTGACCGGTTTTAAATTTCAATTTTGAGTTTATTCTATATTTATATTTTTATCATTTTTTAAATATGGAGTTTTTATTGGTTTTTCTTTAAATTTTCTTTCTAGCATTTTTTATTTAATTAAAAGATTATATTTTCTTTTGACATATTACATTTTTTTAGTTATAGTAGATTTTTTGACTTTGCTTTTATTTTCATTATTTACTGAATATTATTGATTGGTTTTAAATACCAATAATTTTATTTTTATGTTTTTATCATTTCTCTAAATGTGAATTTATTTTTTTCTTAAAATTTTCTTTCTAGCAATTTTATATTTAATTTAAAGATTAAAGAATATTTTTATTTAATTATATTCTTTTTTACATTATTTATTAAATATTATTGATCGTTTTTAAATATCAAATTTTAGTGCTTTTATATATTTTTTTATCATTTTTCTAATTGTGGATATCTTTTTAAAAAAAACTTTTTGGCCTATGTTATTTTCAGTATTTTAGAATTTGTTATTACTTAACCAATTTTATCGATATTGATTTTTGATTTTTCAATTCTATAATTTTAAAAGATATACTTTATTATGAAAAAGAACAAATAATTTATTATGAAAAAGACAGAAAAAGATAAAGAAAGTGAGTTACAAATAAAATAGAAAATATGAAACTCAAGAAAGAGACATTAGAACAAAACAATAATGACTACAATATGATGAACTAGATCTTCTTTCATCTTTGAATAAGTATGTTGTTAATTTTCTAAAACAGCTACATATATAATTATTCAAAATAATTTTTATATTTTTATTTCAAATAAATATATAATATATCTTTGTATCCAAACAAAATAAGATATTTAAAATATTAATAAAACAGTAAACATTTTTAAATATAATATTAGCCAGAGGTAAATAAAATAAAAGTATAAATAATTATATCGAAAAAATAGTTATACAATCCGCGCGTAGCGCGGAATAATCCCTAGTAAATATATTAATGGTCATAAATCCCAAAACCAAAATCAATCCTAAAAACCCAACGTCTGAACGAAATCAAATTATTTATTTTCTTTTGGATATTGTGGTATACCTTTACCCCAATACCTATCATTATGTGAGACATCATATATATATAACAAGAGATTCAACTATAGTTTAAGTAAATTTGTAAATATAATTTTATTATCAATAACTTTTTTGTTAGTTGTTACAAACATATTAGATTTAATTGTTACTTTTTAAAAAATATAACAAACTAAAACTCTTTAAAAATAATTTTAGTCCATAAAATGTTTTTCATCTATACAAATTAACTAATGTATTTTTCTTTTTTTGTAAAAACAAAACTCACAGAATTTCTCCTACAGTAATTGGTGTCACATGTTAAAATTACTGCTACATTCTACTAAATTCTGCAATACTGTATGTATTAAAATAGAAATTCAATAAAAATTAAAAATATGATGAAAATTTATGAAAAAATTAGAAAAAATGAAAATAACACAAATAGACTCCGCGCGTGTGCGGGGTTGTGCAGATCTCTACTTTGGTTTATGAATGTAACTATAGTCCTTATTAAATCGTGGAGCCTCTGGTACAGATATGATAATAACGATTGTAAGCTGTGTGACAACTATTTCTGGAAGATTGAGTTAGGAATATTTTATAGTTTTTGATATTGGTGAGTACTAACAACTTATATTCCAAAGATAATAAGATGAACATATCAAAATATTCAGAAACTGAACGAAAGGAGATCAAGATAAAAAATTATACTTACGGAACACCATATTAGAACAAAAACCTGTCAAAAAATAAAATATAAGCTCATTAGATACACGATAAGAGAACATAGTTTACAAATCAAAAAGGTCAAACAGAATTGTAACATCTCGATTTCTGGTATATGGAAACTTATGTGGGAGAGATTAAAAGAATTGATTTGGCTACCTATATCACCAAAGTGTACTTACCTTTTCGGTTGCACATCTAGAGAAAAGTCTAGAGTTAAGCGTGCTTGAGCTGGAATAGTTTAAGGATGGGTGACCTACCGGAAAGTCATTCGTGGTACCGTGTGAATGAGACCAAAACACGGGGAACGATCATGTGGTGATTGCAGGGATAGTATATCATGACTTTCGAACCTTCCGGCTAACGCACCGACCGTCGGATAGGGATGGGCCGGCCCATATGCCTAGTGAGAAGACATGGGGGCCCATTAGGAGGAGCGGTCGGAGCGTTATAAGAATATATAAAAAACTGAAAGCAAATTTTTGACTTATGCTCACAATATCACATTAGAAAGAGTAAAGAACACAACACAACATACTTAATCCTGCAAAACAATATATATTCAAAGACAATAAGACAAACAACTAAAGATTGCTGAAAATATTTAGCTGGAAATTATACAAAAAGAGCTTCATGTATATACTATTCCTAAAGTTAAGGCTTTTATTTTTAAAAAAAATTCTTTAATTATAAATTAACAAATTCAAAGATGCAGATGAAATTATAAAACAGATTAGTGTTTTCAAATTTTGAGCTACAATGATCTAATAATCCAAAACCTAGAAAAGGTCCAATGCAAACACAACATATCTAAATCCAATATGAATCATTCAAATAAATGATGTGACAAATAGCCAGTTAATTCACGATAACTCAAAACAATAAAATTAAAATTTGTAAATTTCATCGAACATTATAAAGAAGACGACAGAGACACATCAGGAAAAATTACTTGTTTTCTTTTGGTAAATGACGGAAGGAAAATTCTCGAATTTTATTAAATTTAAAAAGTCAACTACAAACGAATTTGCTGTGGTCTAGTGGTCTAGATAGACTCTGACATCATCCCATCAAAACGACTCAACAACAATGTGAACAATATTAAAAGAATGTAATCTAAATGACAAAAAAACACATAGTTCATTAATCCATCAGCTAAATAGTTAATTTTCCTAATGCGAGATTTGAACAATCCAAATCTATATAAATAGATATTTTAGTATTAAATTTAAAAGTAAAATTAATCTCCGAATACACTCCAATTTTTTAAATTTTTTTTATTAACTCGGTAATCCTACATCAAAACTGTAAGTACAATGGCCAGCACAATTCGGACATGGGCTATAACAAAAGTATTTCTTATGCTAAATATGCAAAATAAGACCTACAGTATATTTGATTAGTTAAGTCAAACCATGGACTTAAAAAAGCCCGAATGAGTAACGAAACTTGAAATGAAGCCCACAAAGAAACACCATCAAGTTTTCACTCTCTCATTCACTTGTCATCTTCTTCTCAAACCCAGCGCGGCTAAGCAGCACCTGCCTAAACCCTAGTTAGCCACAGATAAGGAGAAGCCCTACCTTGGTATACCGTTTCACCTTACGACTGTCTGACATAGAAACCTGGCTCCGGTCAATCGCTGCGCTCTTTTCAGCGGAAGGAAATGGCTACTCCGTTGGAGTCTCTTCTCTCCATTTCTGGCTCTGTCTCCACAAGCTCCACTTTAGACCGAATCCGAATCTTCCGCCATGAAATCCTTGAGATACTCCAGAATTCAGGTCAGCATTTTCTTTCTTGATCATCGAATAGTTTGATTCTTGTGACCAAACTCTGATCGAAAAGTCTTATCGCAAAATGGATTTTATACCTTCAGCAAAGATCTTGATCCTGTTCTAGTTAGATTCTCCCCCTGCTCGTAGTTATGTGGATACTAGTTTAGTGATTTGAAACTAATTTTATTGATCTGAATTGTTTATCTACAGATGTGACGTCTGATATTGCGCCTGTTCTGGTTGACATAATATTCCAGACATTGGCTATTTACGATGACCGTAGCTCAAGGAAAGCTGTAGACGATTTGATTGTAAAGCACTTGGAAAATGTGACTTTTATGAAAACTTTTGCGGCCACACTTGTGCAAGTTATGGAAAAGGAGTTGAAATTTAGTTTCAATACCTTATGTTACAGACTACTAACATGGTCATGTCTTCTTCTGGGGAAAAGCCAATTTGCTACCGTTTCTAAGAATGCATTTGCTCGACTAGCATCAACACAGGCTTCATTACTTCGTATCGTTATGGAGAGCTCTTTCCGCGTGCGGAGGGCCTGTAAAAGATATATGTTTCATTTGTTCTCTCAGGTCTGGCTTGGTCCAGTTGCCACATTTCGATGATTTAATTACTTGTATGAACTATGAAGTGTAATCTTAAGATTTGCCGCTTCCTGTTTTGTAGTCACAAGCTATCTACAGTGCGTATATCGAACAAGTTAAAAATTCTCGGATTCCATATAAGGATGCCCCTGAGTTATTAGGACTACTCCTTGAGTTCTCCTGTTCGTCTCCTGCTCTATTTGAGCAGTCAAAGGTAAGATAATTAAATTCACATTTCCGTTTCTCTTTACCTTTTAAACAAAACTTGATTTGCGGATGTTTTTTTCCTTCTCATTTCTATGATAAATAGAATAATCTATCTGTTTATTTCTCGTCGGCAGGCCATATTTGTAGATATCTATGTTATAGATGTCCTAAATTCCAGAGAAAAGCTGAAATCAAATCTCAGTATAAGTTTTCAACCTCTTCTTCTGCGCTTGTCACATGAGGAATTCCAAACTGTCATTCTTCCAGCAGCAGTTAAAATGTTGAAACGCAATCCAGAAATTGTCCTGGAGTCAGTTGGATTTCTATTAGCAAATTTAAACATTGATTTAAGTAAGTATGCCCTGGAACTGCTACCCGTTATATTACCTCAAGCTCGGCATATGGACGAAGACAGGCGTCTGGTAGCTTTATCAATGGTTAGGTGCTTAAGTGAGAAATCAAGTAATCCTGATACTATAGAAGCAATGTTTGCGTCAATTAAAGCTGTAATTGGAGGTTGGTTTCTATGCCTTCTAAAATCATATATGTTACTCCGATTTCGTCTTTATTTATAGATAGCGACTAGGAAGATGGTGCTTTGGTTATCATCCTAACTGATATTGTGTGATGAAATGCGGGCTTCTGTCTTAAGGCTCTGAAGGAAGACTTCAATCTCCACACCAAAGAATTGGAATGCTTAATGCAGTTCAAGAACTGGCAAGTGCCCCTGAAGGAAAGTATATTGGTTGTTTGTCGAGTACACTATGCAGCTTTCTCATAGCCTGCTACAAGGATGAAGGTAAAATTTTAATGGTTCATATCCCGTTGAGTGAATTTAATTATATTTCTCTCTTCAATTATAATCCTTGGCCCTCATCTCTTAGATCTTTACGTTATTGTTGCATGCTAACTGGTTCCTGTTTTATTCGTAGGAAGTGAAGATGTAAAACTTTCAATTTTGTCTGCCGTAGCTTCCTGGGCGTCACGATCTTCTGATGCTATCCAACCAAACTTTGTTTCTTTCATTGCTGACGGTCTTAAGGAGAAAGAAGCTCTAAGGAGGGGGCATCTCCGTTGTCTGCGTTTCATATGCAGAAATCCTGATACAATAACCCAGGTCTCCTTGCAAGCATCTTTTCTGGCTTCTATATTCTCAACCCTCTCATTAACTAATTACGCTACGACAGATATCAGACTTGCTATCCCCTTTAGTTCAACTTGTAAAGACGGGTTTTACCAAGGCAGTACAACGTCTGGATGGGATATATGCTCTGCTGATCGTTTCCAAGATCGCTGCCTGTGACATCAAAGCAGGTGCTTACGTGTCACATTCCTCTGTTTCAGTAGAATCTGTCCTGCGTTGCTTTCTCCTTAATCGTGTTTATTTTCTTTGTGTACTTCAGAGGATACAATGGTGAAGGAGAAATTATGGACTTTGATGTCTCAAAATGAGCCTTCACTTGTGCAAATTAATTTGGTAATATCTTCTGTAGATTCCTTTTGGTAAGGTCTGTGATCTGCTCTTGGCATGGCAGGGTACTCACTTTTTTGCTTGTTTTCTATTCTTATCTTGCATGCCACAACTTAAAGGCCTCAAAACTATCAAGTCATGATTGTGTAGCATGTGTCGACCTTCTGGAGGTGCTCCTCGTGGAACACTCCTCCAGGTAAATAAGCTGCCTGCCTAATGCTGGAGGCTCGTTATTTGACTATTTGTAGAAGTCTTAACCATATCTCATCCCTGATTTCAGGGTTTTGGAAGCATTTTCAATGAAACCACTATCACAGGTAACTTAAGCGAGTTCATAATTCCTGACCCGTTTCTTCCTCTTCGTGCTGGACTTAAGGTGTCATCTATCTTATATGCAGTTGCTTCTCTTTCTACTCTGCCATCCAAGCTGGAATGTCCGTAAATCAGCTTTCAATTCTGTTACAAACATATGTCACGCTAATTCACAGCTTGCCACTACCCTTTTAGACGAGTTCTCGGATTTCCTTTCCGTAAATGTTGGCAAAATTGTTTCTTCTAGAACCAGGTACAAATGATAAGCTCTTTTGTTCTTTCTTGTCTTTTTAATTCTCTTTGCCCACCCAGACACTTGGTAGACTGCTGGCAGTGATGTAATCTACCATAATTCTCTGTTTATTGGCTTTCAATATGATTACTCATTTCATATTTTGAAATAATTCGACCAAAATGCCAATAGCGACTCATTCATTCTATGAACTAACTTGACACCTCTGTAGTGGCACAGATAATTCCGTGGATCCTCAAGCTCCTGTTATCCCTTCTGTAGAGGTGTTAGTGAAGGCTTTGAGTGTAATTTCATCAGCAGCAGTTCCTGGACCTCCAAGCTCATGGATTGATCGTGCCATATTTTGCTCGCATCATCCAAGCATAGTTGGTACTGGAAAAAGAGATGCTGTTTGGAAGGTAATCTTGACATTAGACATTCTGCATGGTTTATTCTACTAGCTCATGTTTCTTTTATTTGCACATTTAATAGTGATTTTCACCTTTTGATATACAGAGATTGCAAAAGTGTCTCAAAACTTGTGGTTTTGATGTTGCTACTTTTCTGTCTGCCAATGGAAAAAGTGTTTGCGAGGTAATCTCACGACTGTCAGAGATTTCTACGTCACCAAAACTTGTGGTTTTCTTTTGTTGCTTGTCAGTTTTAATCAACCATTGATTTGAGTGTATGTTTCAGAGTCTGCTTGGACCAATGGGTTTAATGAGTCCGAGAACTCCTGAGCAGCAAGCGGCAGTATATTCCTTGTCCACAATGATGTCTCTGGCACCAGAAGATACATTTACAGTGTTCAAGATGGTATTGCAGATAAATAAACTTTGTTTCTTGTTCAGTGGAGCTCTACCTTTTGATTTGTTTGCTGATCTTTTATGTTTTATCTTTCTAGCATCTGCAAGAACTTCCAGATCGTCTCTCTCATGATATGCTTTCAGTGACTGACATTAAGGTAAATCTTCTCACATTTGCTGTATGTCTTTCTAAGTATATTATGAAGTTAGCTTTACTCTACAATCTCCGTAGACACTTGTTGAGCACTAAAAACCAACTACTACATTTCATACAGTGTCAATGGGTATTCTACTTGTCAGTTGAATGTTTGAGTAGTTATTACTTTTAATTTTTCTTTTTATGCTTTTATTCAGATCTTCCAGACACCTGAGGGTATGCTTTCAAGTGAGCAAGGTATTTATGTTGCTGAAACGATTGGTGCCAAGTACCCAAAGCAGGAGACGGTATTTACATGGGTTTACTCTATATTTTCTGTTTTATGCTTGATAAATTGTTCCGCTTTTAACATACTGGATCTAGTAACATTTCCGTTGTGTTACCTGTTGTAGAGTTCTAATCATTCTCTAAAGAAAGGATTGGCCAGCAGGGATGCTGCAAATTCGGGCAAAAGGGACACTACGAAGTTGACGAAGAAAGCTGGTACACATATAGTCGAAACACTCTATTTAGTATTATATCCCCAGCATACTTTTTCTTCAGTGAAATAATATCTGCAGAGAAAGGTAAAACGCCGAAGGAAGAGGCGCGGGAACTGATGCTCAAAGAGGAGGCCTTTACACGGGAAAAGGTTCAAAGGATACAGAAAAGTCTTTCGCTGGTGCTTCATGCTCTTGGGGAGATGGGTCTCGCTAATCCTGTGTTTTGTCACAGTCAGTTACCTTCTTTGGTATGTAAAAGCTTCGGTTCTTAGTTCCACAAGAGTTGAACTTTAACATATGCTACATAGTGATGAACAGATAATGGAACCAATTGATTTCTCATTCCTCGGCCACTGCCACGACTAGTCCTTTTGTTCAAGTCCACGCATGTTACTCTCATTGGCAAATCAAGCTTTATAATATAATTCTAAGATTAAGCTCTTACACTTGCCGTATCTCTTTCCCAGGCTAGGTTTTTGGATCCTTTGCTGCGATCACCTATTGCAGGTGATGCCGCCTTTGAAAACGTGGTGAAGCTGGCAAGGTGTACAGTGCAGCCTCTGTGTAATTGGGCTTTAGAAATTGCAACTGCTCTGCGTTTGATTGCAATTGATGAAGTTTATGCTTCACCTGATTTTCGACCATCAGTTGACAAGGCTGAGAAAACATATGAGGGTCTTTTTGAGAGGATTGTAAACGGTTTGTCCGTGTCTTGTAAATATGGACCACTTCCTGTAGATTCCTTCACGTTCATCTTCCCGGTATGTTTCTTACCATTTCTGCTGATAGTATATATTAACTTGTATTTCCTCTCATTGAATGTGTGTGCTTTTTGTCATTCCAGATACTGGAGCGAATTTTACTGTCACCAAAGCGGACTGTACTTCATGATGATGTGCTTCGTATTCTGTACATGCACCTAGACCCAATGCTGCCACTTCCAAGACTCCGGATGATATCAGTTTGGTGACTTGAACCTTTACTGTTTTCACACTGTCATAACTTTTATACTCAGTTCTTTTATTATTATTATTTTTTTTAAACCAGGTTCACTTTTTCTAAATGTAACTAACATGAACAATACTTTTTTCAGGTTCTTTATCATGTGCTAGGTGTTGTTCCTGCATATCAAGCAGCAATTGGACCTGCACTGAATGAATTGTGTCTTGGATTGCAAGCAGATGATGTAGCAAATGTATAGATATATATCTATCTATATATATATATATTTTCCTGTGTCTAACATGCAAAATTTCCGGTTCAATAGTTATTTCATATTTTGTTTACAGGCGCTCTATGGAGTATATTCAAAAGATGTTCATGTCAGAATGGCCTGCTTAAACGCAGTAAAGTGCATTCCAGCTGTTTCCAAATACTCCCTTCCTCAAAGTGTTGATATAGCAACAAACATTTGGATAGCTGTACATGATCCTGAAAAGGTTAACCTTCATAATTTGATGTAATATCTAGTTATGTTTGCTGTTGGTTGTTACTGGGTTCTTTTGGTATTGTACAAATATGCTTGTTATATATATGTTTGCTGTGTCTTACCTATTCAATTGATGTTCATGGCTGGAGCTAACAAAGTTCTTATCCTCATGCCGTTTTCATTGTTGCACCATCTGATGCTCTGATGTTAATATTGCAGTCAGTGGCTGAAGCAGCAGATGATATATGGGCCCGTTATGGTTATGATTTGGGGACCGATTATTCAGGAATCTTTAAAGCACTCTCTCACGTAAATCTCAATGTCCGATTAGCTGCAGCTGAAGCATTGGCTGCTGCGTTGCATGAAAGTCCGACATCAATCCAGGTCACCGCATTTCTTAGTCATTACTTCCTGTGACAATAAGAACGGTTTTTAAAGAATAATTAGTTTTGCAGCTATCTCTTTCTACTTTATTTTCCATCTACATCCGTGATGCTACGTCTGGTGAGGATGGCTTCGATGCTGGCTGGATAGGAAGGCAAGGAATTGCCTTGGCACTGCAATCTGCTGCCGATGTGTTGACAACAAAGGACCTTCCTGCTGTTATGACATTTTTGATATCCCGGGCTCTGGTAGTTCTTCCCACCCTGTCAGATAGTAGTTCTTCCCACCCTGTCAGATAAATGCTTCTCAAATGAAATAACACTTCCACTCTTCGCCATGTTGCAAAGAAATCGAGTTTTGAAATGTTACCACCTAAAAACCCACCAATTATGGTGTTTTCGAAACCATTGCAAGCCTTTGACTTCTATTCAAAAAGTTATATGAACTTTGTGTTTTTTCCATGTGCAGGCTGATCCCAATAGCGATGTTCGTGGAAGGATGATCAATGCTGGTATTATGATTATTGATAGGCATGGCAAGGAAAACGTTTCATTGTTGTTCCCCATCTTTGAGAATTATTTAAATAAAGAGGTCTGTTTTACAAGAAACTGAAAATCTGCTGAATACATCGTTTGTTTCATTATGATTACGAATCACTTCTGAGCTTCATCTTATCTCTTATCATGCAGGCATCAGATGAAGAGGAATATGACCTGGTTCGTGAGGGTGTTGTTATATTCACTGGAGCATTAGCAAAGCACTTAGCAAAAGTGATAACTCTACTATTTGTTTATATCATGTCACAATGCAGGTGACTTTCTTCTCTATCTTATATGTTCACTATTGATGACAGGATGATCCTAAAGTCCATACTGTCGTGGAAAAGCTGTTGGAGGTGTTGAATACACCGTCAGAATCTGTTCAGCGTGCAGTCTCAACATGCCTTTCTCCACTTGTGCTATCTAAGAAAGTATGTTTTCTACAAATTTGAGATCTTCCCCAAAACAAATTTTGATATTACTTTTTTCCTATCGGTTGGCTTGATGAAGTTTAAGGTCTATCGTCATATCTCTATTATATTTTGTTAGGAGGATGCCCCAGCCCTTTTTTCGAGGCTCTTGGATAAGCTAATGAAGAGTGATAAATATGGTGAGCGAAGAGGAGCAGCTTTTGGTCTTGCGGGTGTGGTTGTGGGCTTTGGAATTTCTAGCTTAAAGAAATATGGTCTTGTTGTCACTTTGCAAGAAGCTCTTATTGACAGGTATTTCTATCTGCATCCCTTTTTATATCATATATATAGATGATATTTGAAACTTATTGTTTATGTGCTTCTATTGACATTCATGTTGGCTGTGAAGCTGTTCACATTTGCATTTTTGTAATGCATTGTAATTTTTTCTATTTTGCTAAGGCAATGTAGTTTTTCACTGTCGTACTGGGGCATTTTCTGCATTGTGTCAAATCGTCCATTTTGATGAATTAGCTCCAATGGTTGTTATCTTTAGTAGGACATCATAGAGAACCAATTTATATTCACATGAAAAGGCTGCCTTCTCGGTCAATACTCCATTGAAGTGGGTCAATTAATTGCTACCCTTTTTTCTTCTAGTGCTAATATGTAAACCTTTCTTCACTTCCGCTGCAGAAATTCTGCAAAACGGCGTGAAGGAGCACTGCTTGCGTTTGAATGCCTATGCGAGAAGCTTGGAGTATTATTCGAACCGTAAATGAAATCCCTAACTATCAACATGCCAAAAGATAATGTTGCAACTTGCTAGTAATCTATTATTTCATTCATTTGATTTAGGTATGTGATCAAGATGTTACCCTTACTTCTGGTGTCGTTCTCTGACCAAGTTGGTGCAGTTCGTGAAGCAGCAGAATGTGCTGCTCGAGCTATGATGTCTCATCTATCTGTATACGGTGTGAAACTTGTTCTTCCTTCTCTACTCAAGGTGATAATTTATATTATTATGAAGATTTTTATGTTTAGTTTTCTAAAACTATGGTTTTGTGCGTTGACACGTGTTCTCCATGATCATCGTTTTTATTAGATTAACTATGTCTATGTGATATTGTTATCTTATTATATGCTTTTCTTTTGAAGTTGAATGGATTTAAAATTTACTGATACTTGTATGATTTTATTTTAATTATCACTCCCTTTTCTTCTAGTTCTACCCTGTTTACGTGCTGCACCTTAAATATATGATTCAGTTATCAGACTTCCTATTCTTCTGTGCATTATCTCTTTGGTCTTACATAACATGTACTCTACGCTTTATTCCTTTCTTTCTGATAGGGTCTTGAAGATAAAGCATGGAGAACAAAGCAAAGCAGTGTGCAGCTCCTCGGAGCTATGGCATTTTGTAATCCTCAGCAACTGTCTCAATGCCTTCCTAGAGTTGTGCCAAAACTTACTGAGGTTTGTAATGCATATAGATTTTAGTTGCTTCTTAAGTGTAAACTGGGCAGTTATCACCTTCCTTTGGTCGTATGTTATCACCTAATTCTATGACATAAAATTTATACAGGTTTTGACGGATACACATCCAAAAGTTCAGTCAGCTGGGCAGTTGGCACTTCAGCAGGTTGGACTGATATAACAGAACAAATTCCATATCTCGTGGACTTTATTGACCAAAAGTCTTCTTTCACCATTATTTGATAGGTTGGAAGCGTCATAAAGAACCCAGAGATATCCTCTCTTGTCCCCACTCTTCTATTGGCCTTAACAGATCCCAATGATTACACACGACATTCTCTTGACATCCTTCTTCAAGTAAGGATTTCGTATTTAATCGCTTTCTGATAATATTTTTCCTCTTATTTTTTCGTTTTTGTGCTAACTTTTTATTTTTTCCTCTTATTGCAGACAACATTCGTCAATTCTGTTGATGCCCCTTCACTTGCACTACTGGTACCAATAGTGCATAGAGGATTGAGAGAAAGGAGTTCTGAAACAAAAAAGAAAGCTTCTGCAATTGTAGGTAATATGTGTACTTTGGTGACAGAGCCAAAGGATATGATTCCTTACATAGGGTTGCTGCTTCCCGAGGTTAAAAAGGTAATTTACCGTTCTTACCAATAGTAATGAGTTTTCGTTTGCATAGAACTTTTATTCAATTGAACACTGGAACTTTCAGGTTCTTGTGGATCCAATTCCCGAGGTACGTTCTGTGGCAGCAAGGGCTGTTGGGTCACTTATCAGAGGAATGGGAGAGGAGAATTTCCCAGATCTTGTTCCATGGCTATTCGAAACTCTAAAATCGGATACAAGCAATGTTGAAAGGTCTGGAGCTGCTCAGGGATTGAGTGAGGTATGTAGAGTAAGATGTGCTTTTGGTGATTTGTTTCTTTTAGTCAAAACACCTAGTTTGGTGCCGTGAAAATTAACTAATTTATCTCTTAGCTTTAGCAGTTTTCCAGTACATCCATTGCAAACGTATTAGGATTTATGCTTTTATCTTCTATTTATTTGGTACCTTCCTGTAATGTCGCTATTAATGTACATTGGAAACTGATATGGGGATGACATACTTGGAAATAGACTAAGTTGCAAAATCTTTTGATCCTAGCTTCGGCTAAACAATAATTTCTATGTTTCTCTTCAGGTTTTAGCAGCTCTTGGGACAGTGTACTTTGAGAATGTACTTCCTGATCTCATTCGTCATTGTTCTCATCAAAAAGCATCGGTTCGGGATGGATACCTTACGCTGTTCAAGGTGATCTTGGTCACTCTGCAGATATCCCTCCAACTTACTTTTGTAAGATTTTTCTGAAAGCTTTCGCTTGTTAATCGCAGTTCCTACCAAGGTCTTTGGGTGCTCAATTCCAGAAGTACTTGCAGCTTGTATTACCGGCCATTCTGGATGGTGAACCTCTCACGTTTTACTAGACGTTTAACTTATAGACTAGGTTTGACTTGTTGAAAACTTATAGTGCGCTAATGCTTTAGGTCTTGCCGATGAGAATGAATCTGTTCGAGATGCAGCCCTGGGTGCTGGGCATGTACTGGTGGAGCATCATGCAACAACGTGCGAATTTACACATCTATTTCTCTTTGATCTTTTTGTTTTTTTGCATAGTTAATTAGATTATTTAATATTCACTTACTATAATCCGTAGATTGCTTAGATTTTCAACTCATTTATTAGTTCATATAGTTGACAAATCCTATTTTGCTTGACTGTTGATATTCAGTAGAAGCTTTTTTTATTATTTAACATCTCAGTTCTAAAGTAGCATCATTGATTTTACAGGTCTCTACCTCTTCTTCTTCCAGCTGTGGAGGATGGTATTTTTAATGACAATTGGCGAATTCGTCAAAGTTCCGTTGAACTGCTTGGGGATCTATTATTCAAGGTTAACAGCATTTCTTTTCAGTGCTTATGTTTTTCTTGTTGGTTATCCTACCTACAACCTGTAGCCATGTATTTACTTGGTAACCAATGTTGTTATCCTCCTAGCCATTTAACAGATGTTGCAATGCCTGATTTTTATTGTGTAATGCACATGTTCTAATAGAATGAAATAGTTTACTGTTTCCGTACTGAAAATTAAGCTATCACCAGAAGAATCTTGATAAGCTGTAAATATGTCTTAATTCTTTATATTGCTTTGGTAATAGGTTGCCGGTACTTCGGGTAAAGCTCTGCTGGAGGGTGGAAGTGATGATGAAGGTGCAAGTACTGAAGCACAGGGTCGTGCAATTATTGATATTTTAGGAATGGACAAGCGCAATGAAGTTCTTGCTGCATTATATATGGTCCGTACGGATGTTAGTTTGTCTGTTCGTCAGGTAATGTTGTTAGTTCTTCATCTACGTGTTTTATTTGAGTGTACTTAAATTTTGAGATGCAAATAAAAATACATGCTCCTTCCAGGCGGCACTACATGTATGGAAAACCATAGTGGCAAATACACCAAAAACATTGAAGGAAATAATGCCAATTTTGATGAGTACCTTAATTTCTTCTTTGGCGTCACCATCCTCTGAAAGGCGGCAGGTTTGGGTCCTACTTTTTTTTATTTTTTATTTTATTTCCCTGAACTTTGACCTGCGGTTGTATAAGTCTATTATACTTTATAGGTAGCTGGACGATCACTTGGAGAGCTGGTTAGGAAGCTTGGTGAAAGGGTGCTGCCTCTTATCATTCCAATTTTAGCCAAAGGGCTGAAAGATCCGGATGTTGACAAAAGACAGGTAAGTTTAATGCCGAAACAATAACTATGTCTCCTCTTTTTCAAGACACTTGGCACCAGTTATAGTGTTATTATCAGGAATTATTTTGGTAAGGATTATTGTTGAGCTTGCGAACCATGGATTAAATTTGCAGTGTTATTTTTATCTGAGTAGAGCTAGACCTGATTCATGTTTAATGTCCATATATGATGCTTAGGTGTTATCATTTTGACTTACTGATGACATATGCAGGCTTATGAGGCACATGTTATTTATCTCCTAACACGTTGGCTTGATATTATTACCCATGATTGACAGGGAGTATGCATTGGGCTGAATGAAGTGATGGCAAGTGCTGGGAGGAGTCAATTGCTGAGTTTCATGGATCAGCTAATTCCCACTATTCGGACAGCACTTTGTGATAGGTTTGCATCAGCAGGTTTCTTTATGCTATTAAAGGCTTAAAATTCTGAACATCTACAACTTTTTCTACAGTGCTCTTGAGGTTCGTGAATCTGCTGGACTAGCATTCAGCACTCTGTACAAGGTTCCGGTCCTGACTTTTGTTGCGTATCAGATTGTTTTCCCATTTGCATTATGTTAATCGTTTGTCTACTTTTGGAATGTAGAGCGCTGGATTGCAAGCAATGGATGAGATTATCCCAACTCTTCTAGAAGCATTAGAGGATGACGAAATGTCTACTACTGCCCTGGATGGGCTTAAACAAATTATTAGGTTTTGTTTTACTGTTTTCCTCGGGCTCTTGTACCCTTTCCCAGTTTAAAGATTTCTGGTTTCCTGAATTTACTTTTGGAATTTCAGTGTTAGGACAGCCGCTGTTCTTCCACATATCTTGCCTAAGCTTGTCCATCCTCCTCTCTCGTATGTGTTCCTTTTGTCTATTTCTGTAAAAATATACATCATTAAGCGTAATGAGTTACTTTTTGGCTGGCTCAAACGTTTTAAATTGCTGTGTCCAGTGCCTTAAATGCACATGCTATTGGAGCCTTAGCTGAAGTTGCGGGTGCGGGTTTTAACACTCATCTTGGGACCATACTTCCTGCTTTGCTCTCTGCAATGGGTGATGATACAAACAAGGTGAACAATAAAATTGTCTTCACTCAAATTTTTATGAAAACTATTTTTATTTGGGCTCAAGATAATATTTCTTGTCGCAGGAAGTCCAACAATTGGCACAAGAGGCAGCAGAGAGGGTCGTTCTTGTGATTGATGAAGAAGGAGTTGAAACTCTATTAACAGAACTTCTAAAAAGAGTGTCTGATAGTCAGGTTCGTTTGTTACCTCTTTGGATTAGGTATATTATTTTTGTATGCAAGTAATTTAGGTTTAAAATTGTTTGTTTTCAGGCTTCAATAAGAAGAAGTTCGTCCTATCTGATTGGCTACTTCTTCAAGAGTAGCAAGCTTTACTTGATTGATGAAGCTCCAAACATGATATCTGCATTGATTGTTATGCTCAGTGATTCTGAATCAACAACTGTTGCGGTAGCTACTTTACCATATCGAAAGACTTGAAGTACTTCCTTGCATATAAACTTGTCTAACTTGCTCGCTTTTAAACAGGTTTCCTGGGAAGCTTTGGCTAGGGTTATTGGTTCAGTTCCGAAAGAAGTACTTCCTTCATATATAAAACTTGTACGTGATGCTGTATCTACAGCTAGAGACAAAGAGCGTAGAAAGCGGAAGGTGAACTTTGTGCTTTGTTTCAAAGAATCTCACTATCATGGAGATTAATGAGCGATCATATTACAGATGGAGTGATATTTTCTGTAAACCAATATCTGTAATTGTACTGTTTTTTACTTGAATTGCAGGGAGGATATGTTGTTATTCCTGGTTTATGCCTCCCTAAATCCCTCAAGCCATTACTTCCAGTATTTCTACAGGTATTCTTTATATATTGCTTTGTGCTTAAGGCCACTTTCAATTAGATCTTTTAAATTGTGTAAAAGCAGTGGTTCTAGGTGGGTTGAGCTTAACTCGCGTTTAGCATTTCTTACCAAAGTCCTGATAAAACTAGTTTAAAAGTGCAAAAACAGTTCCCCTTTATTACTTGCAAGTACAAGAGCAATCAAACAGTTTTGCTGTTTTGGTATGATTTCCAGGGTCTAATTAGTGGATCAGCCGAATTAAGAGAGCAAGCTGCACTTGGTCTTGGTGAACTTATTGAAGTTACTAGCGAGCAAGCGTTGAAGGAGTTCGTCATACCGATAACAGGGTATGCAGTGTGAATCTTCATTCCTTGTGTGGATACTTCTGCCACAAGCCAATAGTAGTATTTCTTACTTTGCTTTGGTATTAAAGCTTTACATGGATAAATTTATGTTTAAAGTTGCATGTGCTATATGAGTCCAGTACTAGCTGTAATGCTGTTGGAAGATCTTTGACTGAAAAATACCATTAAGTTTTATATGTTATCACTGTCTGTTAAGCTGAGATAGACATTCTATTGTTTTTTCAGGCCTCTTATTCGAATCATAGGAGATCGGTTTCCATGGCAGGTGAAAAGCGCTATCTTGGCTACGTTAATCATCCTAATACAAAGGGGCGGGATGGCGCTTAAACCGTTTCTCCCCCAACTTCAAACAACATTTGTCAAGTGTCTACAGGACTCCACAAGGTTAGTCCTTGATATCTCTACATGAGTGAAAGTGAAGTTTGTAAATGTCTAGTAAAAGGCAACGACCACCTCTGTAAGAGTTTGCATTTAGTGGAAGAGCAAAGATTGAAAATAAACACATACATGAGTAAACTCAAAATGTTAGGCAGGTGGTAGTCGAATGTTGATCTGACTTTTTTGTGGCGAGTTTAATTTGGAAAAATCCACTGTTTCCAATTTGAAGAAGGCTATATCTCCCTTGCTGGACTAGATGTGTGCTCAACTATTCATCTATAATTTTCTACTCTTACATTTTTACCTTTTTCCAAGTAATGTACTCTTGATTTTTTTATTTTATAATGTATTCTTAATTTACTTGACACTGAAAATACGGATGTGGAATATGTTTCTAGAAAATGTAGTTGGTTTTGTAAGCACATCTAATGGTTTTGGTTTATTTCTCATTGTTGTGTTCTCGTGCACTTTAATCGTCAATCTTCACACTGCAGGACCATCCGTTCTAGTGCTGCGCTTGCCCTTGGAAAGCTAAGTGCGTTAAGCACGAGGATTGACCCATTAGTTGGTGACTTGATGACAAGTTTCCAGGTACAATTTGCAATTTCTTTTAGCAACGAATGCATGATTTCTTAATTTGTCGATGTACTTCTTTATTGTTATGTCTACAGACAGCAGATTCTGGGGTACGTGAGGCCATTCTATCTGCTATGAGAGGTGTTATAAAGCATGCTGGGAAGAGCATTGGGTCTGCTGTTAGAATACGAATTTTTGATCTCCTAAACGATTTAATGCACAATGATGATGACCAAGTTCGAATTTCTGCCACTAGCATGCTGGGTGTCCTGTCACAGGTAGGTTTCGTACATACCTAGGGAACTTCCTTCGTAGTTCTATGCTTCGCACCAGTGTTAACACTACTATGTCACTATTTATGATTTTTATACTTTGATGAAGCCTAAGCTTCTGACTTTCCTATCTTTGCAGTACTTGGAAGCTGCACAACTCAGTGTTCTGCTTCAGCAAATCAGAGATTTATCTGCTTCACAAAAATGGAGTGCTAGGCATGGCTCAGTTCTCTGTATTGCATCATTACTGAAGCACAACCCTTCAACCATTATGACATCTTCACTCTTTTCCTCAATGATAAATTCTCTTAAGAGCTCTTTGAAGGACGATAAGGTACCCTTTGTTAGGAAAAAGGTTTCCCTCGTTTTCTGTATAACCTTTTTCTAACATCTTGATATCTTATTTTGAATAGTTTCCATTACGTGAAACCTCGACAAAGGCATTGGGAAGGCTTTTGCTACATCAACTTGCAACGGATCCTTCCAACACAAGAGTGGTTATCGATATCCTTTCATCGATAGTCTCAGCTTTGCATGATGATTCGAGTGAGGTCCGAAGAAGAGCTCTCTCTTCACTTAAAGCTTTTGCAAAAGTAAGTATAAGATTCCAGTAGTCCTTTCGAGTTGATTCGTTCACTAGCGATACGTGAAGCAGTAATGTAAAGACGTGTTTTTTACAGGATAATCCGGCAGCAAGCATGGCCAATGTGAGTGTAATTGGACCTCCTCTTGCCGAATGTTTGAAGGATGGAAGCACACCAGTTAGACTTGCTGCAGAAAGATGTGCTTTGCACGTATTCCAATTGACAAAGGGTATTGAATATGTTGGCACAGTTTGAGTGTATATATATGTTTCTGTTTCTTGCCGTCTTTCTGAAATTTCCAACAACAGCGACATACTGTATATTACTAATTTTCTTTTTGTTGGTCCCTCCAGGCGCAGAAAATGTTCAAGCAGCTCAAAAATATATTACAGGATTGGATGCCCGACGGTTATCCAAGTTACCTGAACAAAGGTACTCAACCTATTCAAGAATCTTTCATTCTATACACCCAAAGCGCTTTTTAGTCCAGCATTTGTAAATCTGGCCATAAAAACATATGGCTTATGCTTCTTCATCCTCGAGATACATTCTTAATGATGAAATTTATAAACGCAGAAAGTAGGAAAATGTTAAACACCATAAATGCTTGCATGCCTATGATACCTGAACTTTTCTTGTTGGTTATTAAAGTTCGCATGGACTAATTTAAGGGCGATTTACTACATTTGCAGCGATGACAGCGATGATAGTGAAGATGATAATGGAAGTGGGTAGGACAAAACATGTGTTCTCTCCACCTGTTTGGTGAATACATTTTGTAGAAGCTCATTGGCTTTCCTATACACATATTTCTGCAGAAGCATTATCCCGTGAGTTGCGGATGATACTTTTTTTCCTTGGCATGAGACTATAGTAGTAGATACACAGCGGTTGGCACGTTATATAAGATTATACCTGGTTTTTGGTTGGAAATTTTGTACTGGTTTTGTTAAATTATAATGTCAGAAGAAATGGTCAAATTCTTATGCGTGTTCTTTGCTTTATCCTTTACTCTTATCATACTCTTCAGCATTCGAATATTAGGTTCGTTTAGGTTCTTTTCTGTAGTTCGGGTAGGAAGATTGGGAGGATCTATGATACAATTAGGAACTGGAAAAAAATTGAAAAAATGTTGGTTTGAATTGTTTTGCATAATTATACCTGAACTATTTCATGATCTATCTACAGATCTACTTTGTTCTGTGTTACACATCTGATTTAATAACTAAATTCAATTTTTCTATTTTTTATTAATAAATACACTATGAAAAACTTTAAACAAAGATCGTTAATATAATCGTTAATATAATGACCAAAATAAACTGTTTTACAGTGGTAATAACGAAAAGGTTCTGAAAAAAGAAAAAGACAAGAATGTTTTATTTAAGTAAGTAAAAGAAAAATTTAATCTTCAATTTCAAAACATCAGAGAAAGAGAAAACTCATAAACATAAACGGTGATATCAATCCAAATATGTGAGGAAGAGAAGTCGGAGAGATTGAGCCGATGAAGGTATTACGTTTGAGATTGATTCTGGTTAAGATCTGTGAGAGAACGAGAGAGATTGATGCGGTTAATCTCTCGATTGATGCCATAATAAAATTTGAGCGCAAAGATACGAATCCAATCGGCGGTGAAATGGTTCCAGTGTTTGGTTAAGCGTTAATGCCTTTCTCTCGTCTGTTTATCTCGACCGAAAAGAGAAAGATGACGAAAAAAAGAGAGCTCTACACAAAAGATGATGTTGCATAAGAACGAACAATGACTACGCCGATGTCGATTGTAGCAACGGATCTTTAGCCACCCGTGCCGAGGGTTTCGGCCGATCCTCGTCGGTAGACTTTATGGCGATCTTTATGTTGCCATTTTTATTGCAGGTTTGTTGTTTTCGTGAAACGTACATAAAAATGGCTATACTGATGCTGTTCATATTTACATAATCATTGATTTTTGATTTTGCAACTTGTTTCCGATGATTGTGAGATACATTTATTTATTGATTTGAGACACCGAATCATTTTGCGCTGTTTTTTATTCTTCGATGATTTTTAAATGGTTTTCTTCCATATGTGGGTTTTAGATGATGGACCTGGATCTCTTCGTGAAGGAGATAGCATAAAAAGTTAATACGGATTGTCTTTGCTGCTTCTGGAACTATAAACATCAATTCTTATTTTATTGTATCCACAAAACTAGCAAACAAATCAAATTCGATTATATTGTTGTGAGTTGACGTTGTTGTGACTTTTAATATCTGCTTATGATTCTTTCTTTTGTCCTTTGGTTTAATCGTTGGAGATGATTATTATATGTGTCATCATACTTGAAATAAGCTAATGCTTATGATTTTTCCTTATGATTCTTTCTTTTTCTGTGCAGCGATCTTTAAGAAACACCATTTTCTCTGTCTGTGCTCTCTTCTTAGTTCAAATTGCTGAATTAGTATTTAGCAAGAAGGTAAATCTTTATATCGTTTGGTTGGTGTGTTATTTGTTTTGAAGCTTCTGAAGTTTTCTTGAATTTCCATGAAACTTTCGTACAAATTTAGGAAGTTTTTCTAAGAAAAGTATTCTTAAATATTGAGAAATACACTATAAATTATTAGAAATATTTTAATAAAATGTGAATAAGTATTTACAGATATGTAGAAATGTTAGTTTTGAAATTTATGAAATTTTATTGAATTTGTAGGAAAAATTCATACAAATTTATGAAGCTTTTTCAAACGTTTAGGAAGGCTTTTCTGAATTGTTTTAAAATATCCATTTAAAAAAAAAAGACATTCGTAAATATTAAAAAAGACACTATAAACTCTTAGAAATATTTTAATATAATGTGTATAAGTAGTTGAATATATATAGAAATGTTATTTTTGAAATTTATAGAGTTTTTTGAATTTTTAGAAAAGATTCATACAAATTTAGGAAGTTTTTTAAAACGTTTAGGAAAGCTTTTCTGAATCATTTTAAAAATATGATATTTTTTTAAAAAAAAACAGATATTCTTAAATATTGAGGAAAAAATATTTTAATAAAATATGTATAAGTATTTGCAGATATGTAAAAATGTCAGTTTTGAAATTTATGAAGTTTTCTTGAATTTGTAGAAAAATTCATACAAATTTAGGAAGCCTTTTCAAGTGTTTAGGAAAGCTTTCCTGAATTTTTTTAAAATATCCATTTTTTTTTTAAAAGACATTTTTAAATATTAAAAAAGACACTATAAACTCTTAGAAATATTTTAATATAATGTGTATAAATAGTTGAAGATATGTAGAAATGTTATTTTTGAAATTTATGGAGTTTTCTTGAATTTTTAAGAAAGATTCATACAAATTTAGGAAGCTTTTCAAACGTTTTGGAAGCCTTTCCTGAATCATTTTTAAAATATGATATTTTTTTTAAAGCAGATATTCTTAAATATTGAGAAATACACTATAAACTCTTAGAAATATTTTAATAAAATGTATATAAGTATTTGCAGATATGTAGAAATGTCAATTTTGAAATTAATGAAGTTTTCTTGAATTTCTAAGAAAAATTCATACAAATTTAAGAAACTTTTTCAAACGTTTAGGAAGGCTTTCCTAAATTGTTTAAAAATATCCATTTAAAAAAAATACATTGTTAAATATTGAAAAATACACTATAAACTCTTAGAAATATTTTAAAATAATGTGTATAAGTAGTTGAAGATATGTAGAAATGTTAATTTTGAAATTTATGGAGTTTTCTAGCATTTTTAGGAAAGATTCATACAAATTTAGGAAGCTTTATCAAACGTTTAGGAAGGTTTTCCTGAATCATTTTTAAAATATGATATTTAAAAAAAACAGATATTCTTAAATATTAAAAAAGACAATATAAACTCTTAGAAATATTTTAAAATAATGTGTATAAGTAGTTGAAGATATGTAGAAATGTTATTTTTGAGATTTATGGAGTTTTCTTGCATTTTTAGGAAAGATTCATACAAATTTAGGAAGCTTTATCAAACGTTGAGGAAAGTTTTTCTAAATCTTTTTAAAAGTAGGATATTTTTTAAAAAAGCAGATATTCTTAAATATTGAAAAAGACACTATAAATTCTTAGAAATATTTTAATATAATGTGTATAAGTAGTTGAAGATATGTAGAAATGTTATTTTTGAAATTTATGGAGTTTT
>KE155264.1:265354-287801 GCA_000411075.1 Sisymbrium irio
GGGACTTCTTGCACCACTACTCCGAACTCCAAACCGTCACCCGTCTCTTCGACTTCTCGCGCCATCAATTTTTCTCTCAAACGCAAAATTTCATCGTTTCTCTCAACTTCTGTCGTTTCATTTGTCTACAGATCCACAGTGGAAAAGGTACGCTTTCTCTCTTTCCCCATTTCTTAATTTTAAGCTTCTTCGCACCAACAATTTTTATTTTTACTAGTTCAGTTCGATTATCCTGGTGTTTAAAAAACCTAATTCTCGTTTTCGACAGTTTTAGTTAGGGTTTGACTTTTTTTATTGGGGATTTTGTTTTAGGGAAATGGTTGGTATTTTAGGAAGACTTCTTTTCGGTTATTAAAGAAACCTATGTTGAAAGCAGCTTGTAAGAATTAGGAAGGACTTCCTTAAAACGTATTGAAGTAGTTACGATTTTTTTATTTTCTTTGTTGTTATTAGGTCCGGAAGAATGGAAAATGATTTGTCTGGAAAGATTAACCTTCCTCCTTTGAAGTTCAACATTGGAGAGCAGCCGTCGGAAAAAGTCATCGTAAACCAACCTTCCTCGCTCAAGCATGTGGAAAGAGTGAAGGAAATGCTTGGTGATGAACTGTTTAAAAGATGCCAAGACAGTTTCATGGGTCCTCTTATCAAGGCAAGTCAGAGAGATTTGCAATTTTCTACACAGATTATTCATTGCATCTTGGGGAGAAGCATTTTGACAGTGAAGAAAAAAGAACTTTAGTTTTATTTTGCTGCACAGCCAATGAGGTCCTCTATAAGAGAGTTTCACATGGTTACTGGTTTAAATTGTAGTGAAGAAGCTCTTGTCGCAACTACAAGAAAGCCATTGAAATTCTCTAAACCTTTACTGAATGGTACTCAATTCTCTAAGCGATCTAGAAACAGAGATTCATAAGATGAGCAGAAACAAAGCTGATGAGCGATTAGCTTTGGGATTACTCTTTCTGATAGAGGGAATTCTTTTGGATAAGTAACATGCTTATCAATTCCAGGTGAAAAACATTGAAAGGGCTCAAATTCGTGATACTCTAATGAGTTATCCATGGGGGAGAGATGCATACGAAATTTTGCTCAAATCTGTTCAGAAAGTTATGAAATCAGATATGTCAAGAAGCAAGTACGATTTGCAATACCTCTCCTCCAAACAAATTTCAGTACGATAGAAAGGATTTCACATAATACGATAAGGTGGATATGCCTGAGGTTCCTAAGCACAGATTCTCCTAAGCTTGAGAGTGTTCTGAAATTTGAATCAAATCCAATTGTAAGTTAATTTGATTTTCGATTTTTATAACCTTTTTGGTAGTTTTTTTACACATGAAGGCCTTTTTAGTATTTAGGAAAGTCTTACCGAATATTTTTACATTAGTTACACATGAAAGCTTGCTTAGTATTTAGGAAGGGTTTACTGAAAAACATATTTTACTGAAAACATTGCTAAAAAATCCAATTTAGGAAAGGATTCCTGAATTTGTTGTAAACTTTGCTGAAACTTTTGTAAAGCTTACTTTAATTCAAAATATTGTTGTATAAATTGTTAATTTCAGATTAAAATGGTTAGTATTGTGGAAAGGGGATATAAACTCAAAGTCGATGATTGGGTAAACCAAGAAATAGACATCAACTCGGCATTGGAAAAAATTGGCCAACAGTCTTATAAGTTTAGAAATGCTCACGATGAACCAGACTCAATCACGGCCAAGGTTGACAAACTTATTAAAATAATGGACCAATGATTCAAGGACGTCAGAAAGCGATTATCCATAATAGATAGAAATCTGAATCTAAACAGTGAAAACGAGGTAAGAGATTATATTGTTTTGTTTTGTCAAGAGAACATTTTTTTTTGCAGAGAGATTCATTTTTTGCAGAGAGATTCAAATTAAATATCAAAAATATCATATTAATTCATGTAAATGTCTATGTATTTTACAGCGAGATGACGAGGATGACTTACCAAGAGGAGTGGATGAGTTCGCACAGTCGCGTAATAACAATGTAAGGTATTTGTTTAAAACCTGAGGAAGTTTTTTTTAAGATGACCTTGCTAACAAAAAGTCTTAGCTTTTCTAGTCTGAAAAAGTTGATGCAATTTACAGAGAAATAATGAGGATGATTTACCAAGAGGAGTGGGTGAGTTCGCACAGACAAGTGATAACAATGTAAGATTTTTTTTTTAAAGTTTATCAAGCTTTAACTCATTTGTAACATGACCTTTCTAACAAATATTTTAGTTGTTTCAGCCTGAAAATATTGCACCACTTCGACCAGTCTCTCCTGGACCATCTAAAAGGAAACATGGACAGAGTTGGAATGGTCACAATTTAACAGATATCGTCGAGGTTTACAAAGGAAACAAATGGGTTAAAGGCACTGTCAAAATGCTGAAGGCCAACAAAAAAATATCTGTTTTAATTGATGGAAACAACATAGTGAAAGAATTCTCAAATGATGAAGTGCAGAACTTGAAGAAAGTTCTGAAACGGATTAGGTATCGTATTGATTTATCATAAAAGTTTACCAAAAAAAATATTGATGATTCATTCTCTGTTTACTAGAAAATTTGTAAACAGAAGATAAGCTTTCCTGCAAAAATATGGTAGTGGTTCAATTTCGATATTTAGGTAAGTTTTCCTGAAAATATAGTAAAGCTTCCCTTAATTGTTTTTTTTGTTTAGGATGGATTACAGGATGAAGCCCCTAAAATTGATGATTCATTCTCCGTTTAACTAGAAAGGAAAAGAGCTGCTGAGATTGATGTATAGTTTTGATTTATTCTCTATTTACTAAAAGTTGATGATTCATTCTCTGTTTACTAGAAAACTTAATTTCGTTTTAGTTTGACGTTGCAGGAAGTAAATCAAGCTGAACAAGATGCACAAAATCCTGGTGAACAGAAGGTAAAGGCCGTTTCCCCTACGAAAAAAGTAAAGCCACTGTTGATTCCCCGAAGAAACTTGAAAAAAGGTAAAGCGTCAAGTATCCTCAGCTTTGAATATGGTAGTGGTTCAATTCCGATATTCATGTAAGCTTTCCTGATACAATAGAAAAGCTTCCTAAATGTTTTTTTTTATGATTGATTACAGGGTGAAACCGCTGCACCGGGAAAGAAAAGGATAACAATTGCTGATTAGGGGAAAAATAAGGTTGCGTAGTCAGAGCCGAAAAATCTCTTAAGTAGAAATGAACGGAAGGCAAGACAATCTAGAAAATAAGGACCCATTACTATCTACACTCTCTATACTAACAAGTTTCGTTGGACTTAAATTTTATTCTCCTATGTTTATTGATAAGCAGGTGACAGCTGTTGATACTGGAAAAACGATGAAACCGACTGCTGATTCCCGAATGAAACTGAAATAAAAGGGATTTAATTATGCTTTAAGTCACTTTTATTATTTTTACTTTCAAATTAGTCACTTTATGTTATTAAGGTACATTTTCTCCTATTTCAAATGTATCAATCATAAACTACCCTTTATTAAAGCAACTAACTAAAACACTCTCTTTTTTAACATAGCCGTCGTCCAAAACCTAGATGTGAGAATCCAATTCTTTTAATGGAGCAAAAAGCCAATTTTTTTCAAAAAATCAATCATGATTCCAACGAAAACTAATTTTTTCTTCGGTTAGTTATTCTTTCCTCAGATTCAAACAACAAATTTTAGAATCTTTTCAATCTTTCAAAACTCTAAAATTGAGAAAAATCACGATGAATCATTTATAATATGGAAGATCCTGAGTATCTGATGAACGACAGTTCTGGAACATTGAGAGGAACATAGTTTTGACTCTAATAAGTGTGTTTTGCTGATCAGAAAAAGATATGTTCTTCATACGATTCAGGTGAATTCTATGTGTCTCTCTCTTTCAATTATCTAGTATTTTGGATTCACTTTACAGCTACTTCTATTATATCTTTCAAAAATAATTCTTTGAATTTAAAACAGATCTATTTTGGCTTGTTCTTTGAGATCTCTCCGAGAGTGGATTTGTGGATGGAGTTAGTTTGGACAGTGTAGGATTTTGTGGATGTGTTATTATGGATAGTGTTGGTTTTTGTGGACATGTTATTGTGAACAACTTTGGTTTTTGTGGACAGTTTATTGTGGACAGTTTATTGTGGACAGTTTATAGTTGATATCAATATATAATATTGTTGTCATTGTTAGACATGGATGGAGGTGTTGATTAAAGATGTCAACATTATGATTAAGAACTTGAATGGTAGTATGATATTAAAGTATCTATTTTTCTTATTTCACCATCTTTAGTTTCTAAGAAATGCCAAACATTTATACATTTATCCAGATTATTTATAACCGAGACAAATTTTCTTTTCTAAGTAGGGTTTAAAGTCCATCAGATATGGATGTACTGACAAGATATTGTGGAATAGATATTATGGGCACTATTTGGTGAATCACAAATCAAATAATCAAAGATAACCAATCAATTCAATTGATACATATGTATATGACTCCATGAACAAACAAATTAGCTGATCATTCATATGTACATGACTTATTTCAATTGATACATATATACATGACTCCATGAACAAACAAATTAGTTGATTATCCGTATGTACATAACTATATGGACAAAAAAATTACTTGCTTATCCTTGTGTACTTGACTATATGGACAAAGTGATTTGTTGCTTAGTTTTACTGTAGTCACAGAGAATCTTCTCACTCAGTTTCTCAGTCTTGGATCTATATGACACTTATGGAAAAAATGCATGACACTCATTTTGGTCATTCACAAAAATATTAAGTTGTACCTTTATGTCTCTTAATCAACCTGCATTTGTGTTGGTTTGCTTCTATAAACTAATCTCCCTTTATCATATCCATATTATTATGTTCACTAGATTACATTTTGTCTATTAACATTTATTTTGGCATAAAAGAAAGGCAGATATAACAATACAAAATGTAATCTAGTGAACACAATAACATTTATTTGTAAGCTAGTTGTAGACATAACATTTATTCTCAACGCGTATATCCACGTTACACTAATTATTTAAATATAGCTGTTTTTATACATGTATACATCGTCCACGCAATCGTCCATGATCACTCATTCTGGTCATTCACAAAAATCTTAAGTTGTACATTTATGTCTCTTGATCAACCTGCATTTGTGTTGGTTTGCTTCTATAAACTAATCTCACTTTATCATATCCACATTATTATGTTCACTAAATTACATTTTGTCTATTAACATTTATTTTGGCATAAAAGAGAGATAGACATAACAACACAAAATGTAATATAGTGAACACAATAACATTTATTTGTAAGCTAGTTGTAGACATAACATTTATTCTCAACGCGTATATCCACATTACACCAATTATTTAAATATAGCTGTTTTTCTACATGTATACATCGTCTACGCAATCGTCGTGTACATGGTGGCATCATATCTATGTAACCGTCTTGTTCATGTCACCGACGTGTCCATGCAGCCATTGTATTGTGGACACACGACCATAAAGTCGAGACTATCCATGAATTTAGACAACAATTTTATTATGACTATACCAATGTGCTTAAAAATTGTGTACATGTTATTATGTCCACATAAACATGTCCATATGTTCATTAACAATGACATCCACAATTTTATGCTCATTAAAATGACAATTCAATGATGAACATAGATTTTATTTTACAGCAACAACTGTAAATCGTTGAAGTATAAGCTATTCAAATGCTTAAATCCTGTCAAGATTTATTCACAATCTCAAAATCAAACATGACTTTTTGCCCAAAAATCCCATTAATCTCAAACCCTAATTATAAGGGAAAATTCACCAAAAAATAAACTTATCATCTCCAGATTACAATAATTAGGATGAAGAACAATAAATTGTTTTATAAATCACAAAACTCACTATGATATTTAGAAGTTGAAAGAAACTTCAAATCGGAGTCAAACACTTAAATGTCGTTATGGTTGGACATAAAAACTTGAAATTTCATTGATGATAAGTGTATGTTTAGTTTGGTGGAAGAAAACCGAGCGAGACCCATATCAAGTAGATAGAAAAAATCGAAGAAAGATTAGAGAAAATTGGGAAGAATAGATGAGATAATCAAATTAGGGTTTCAAAATCAAGAATAATCTGCAGATTTGAATGTGGGAGATGAAGAGTTGACAGGAACGTAGAGAAGAAAGAAGAGAAAAAAAGAAAAGAGGACATAATCGACTTTCACAGAACAAACGTACTCTAATAGCTGTAAGTTACTTAATATGTAACATAAATATGGAAAAGTGACTTAATATGTAAATATCTCAACAAAAGGAGAAGATCAAGTATCCTCTGCTATGGATATGGTAGTGGTTCAATTTTGATATTTAGGTAAGCTTTCATGAAAAAGAGAAAACTTTCCTTAAATAATTTGTTAATGATTGATAATAGGGTGAAGTTCATGCGATTGTACAAAAAAAGCAAAAAAGGAGACTAAACCAGCTGCTGGTCGAGGTAAAAATAAAATTGCTAACTCAGAGCAAAAAAAACTCTTAAGGAGAAGTGAGCGGCATGCAAGAAAATGTAGAAAACACAAGCTGTAAATACAATCTACACAACCCTCCCTATACTCTACACTGGCAAGTTTTATTCTCCTTTTTTTTATTGATAAACAGGTGAAAAAGAGGGAAGCCACTGTCGATTCCACAATGGAGACTGACAAAAAAAGAAAAGATCAAGTAAACATGTATTTGGATATGGTCGTATGGAAGGATACCATGGAGTCATGAAAATCTTAGTTAACTTTTCTTTATTCCGGTTTTAAATTATGACTCTATTACGTTTGAAGAAGGCTTCATAAAGCCATTACATTGCCTTTCTACTTTGTTTAAATATGACTTCATGTTTTATTTTAAGAATGGTATTAAGAGTTGATTAATTTAGAAATGAATTAGTAAGGAAGAGCTGATATTTGGAGAAGCCTTATTACAGTCGTAGATTTATTAAATTCGGGAAAGCCTTCCTAAATGATATGAAAAGCTTCCCTAAAGCCTAAACAACATCATTTAGATAGAAAACATCATTTGAATATGATTTATTTTATAACAATACAACTTCTCATTTCATTTTAATTTAGAAAGGACTCAGTAAAGGGAGAACTGATATTTGGAGAAGTCTTAGTACACTGGAAGATTTATTAAAATTCGGGAAACCCTTCCTAAATTATGTGAAAAGCTTCCCTACCAAAATATTTAAACTATTTTTTTTTTTGAAAACCCATTAACTGCCTGTTTTTCCATACGTGATAATTCATACATTAAAAAGGCCCGTTTTTGGCCAATTTCTCTTCAACCTATGTGACGATTCACTTGTATAACGATACAACTTCTCATTTCGTTTCAACTTCCCCCATTTCTTTATATAATAACTCTCCCCCACCTTTTCCAATCTCCAACTCTCATCGATATTCTGTGAAAAATGTAAGTTTCTCTGTCTAACTGTTTTATTTTTATTATCCGCATCATGATTTACCCTCTGATTCACTGTAACTGTTTGTTTTGCAGGATGATAAATTATCATAACTTCTCTAATTTACAAACATGCATCAGCGGATGGAAGATAAGAGAAAAAGTTCAACTTGTCTTCCCAGTTCCATTGCCTCAAAACTATGGACTTGGTGTTGTCTTGATTAACCTTGAGGTCAGTTAAATCGTAAAATGTCTTTTAAATTAAATTTTATATTTTATTACACATTTTTAATCTGTTGAGAATATTGTTGGGTGAAAGGATTGAATGCTATGTCAACAGTAAATTTATGGAACACTACGAAAGGTTCTTAAAAGAATAGAAATGGGTATTAAGATATTTGATGTTGTTGCAAACACTGGCGAGGTTCGAGCAACTAACAACCCGTTCAAGATTCGTTTCCGTGATATAACTGTGGTTAAGATCCTTACTTCACCATCGGTGGAACCATGCAAATACTTCACTCCATTTGAATATATCTTTGACAAAAGTGTCGACGAAACTGTCCTAATTGGTAAGATTATCATTCTGTATGAATTTTTCTTTTTTAACGTTTTGATACATATATTTGCAGTTTTAGCAAAAAATAAAGAAGTTTTGATACATATTTAGGAATGTGTTCCTCAATAAAGAGAAAAGCTTCCTAACAAAATTTTAAAAATGCTGCATACTAAATGCGATTGGACTTTTGTTTGACGTTGGCGATTTGAAGAATGTTGGGGAAAAAGAAACTAATACCGATGGGATGAGGCTTTCATTTTCTATTCATGGCATATGGTTTGTTAATAATTTTTTTTCTTCTTCTTAAGTCATGTTGATGGTGATTGTGAATGTCATTAGCAGGCTAAAAATAATTTGTAGCTCTCACGTCGTAAATTGTATGGCTTTTGGGCGTACAACCAAAGAGTTTCATGAAAACTACATGGTATATAGAGAGAAACCTATAATTGCTGTTATCCAAATGTTGAAAGTGAATAGGTGGTGGGACAGGTAAAAAAACGTCAGGATTGAAAGTGCATGACCTATTTCAAAAGTCATTCCTCACCCTGATTGTCCAGAGGCGGCAGATGTGAAAATGATGTAAGGGTTTTATTTATAAAATTTGTCATCATTGTCATTAGAGTAAAATATATCTACAAGATTGAAACATTATATTGTTACATGCTTTCTTGGGTTTGATTCTGATGAAGATGGGAAATGCTAAAGCAGGAAGTGAAGGTGACGGTTTATGATGGATCTTAGAATTGAATATTTATTATGGTTTGTAAGAACAAATGATGATTGTAGTAACGAATGAAGAATGATAATTGTATAAATGGATGATTATAATTATTATTGTATTAGCCAATGGGATATATAAGTGAAAATTAACAAATTGATATAATAAGCAATTGTTTACTTAATTCATGAAAGATAATCATATATTTCTAAAAGCTTTCTGGAAAAAGAAAAGTTACGTTGGGAAATTCTTCCTAAATTATAAGAAAGTCGTTATGAATATTTTGAAAAGCTTCCTTAGAACTTCTTTTAAACATATGAAAAAGGCCAAAAACAACCAAACTTGTGAAAGTGGAGAATATTATGTGCATTCTTTTTTTTTCTGGCTCTTCAACTCCTTAACTATTTTAGCTATTTCTTTTACACTCTCTTCAAATTGCCTATACATTAATACCATATAAATTATATCAAAGTTTGTTTAAAATAAAAGTTTCCAAAGGATTGAAAAAACAGTATTTCCACATTTAGAAAAATCACTACTTATACCAATAAATTTTAGGAAGATATTATATATATTTCTGAAAGACTTCCAAAATATATTGTTAGGGGAAGATAAAAGTGGTTCATTAAACCTCATCAATTACTACTATACCCTTGAAAGAAGGAGACACAATTTTGGGGCCCACACAATTTTTTCATTTCTCTCAATTTCTCTCTAACCGTCTCTCTCTGTCGAGATCTATCTTCGAGGTCTCTCTCCGTCGAGCGTGGGAACGTCGAATTTATGATTTTTTGTTGTGTATCTGTGTTTTGGAAACCCAATGGAAGCTTTGAGTAGGAATTTGAAATTAACAAGAACAACACGACCTCTCTTTTGGATGTCGACGAGAATTTGAAATTTGAAGAGTTGGTAGAGATGGTCAAAGAAGATTTTCAGATTCAAAATAGAGAGTTTTCACTTACCTACGAGATTAGTTTGGATATGAAATCTACTATTGAAGACTCTCCACCGGTTTGTCTCAGGAATGATAGGAATTTACGAACTTTAATCAATTTGATTAAAGCTCAGGTAAATTTTGGGGTTAGCAGAATATTTGTTACTGTAAGTTTTCATACATATATTCCTGAATGTTTTTGAAAAGTTTCCTGTATTATTTCTCAAATTATTCTTCTAAAAGTAGTACTAAACCTTCTTAAAAATTCAAGAACGAAATGGTGATCAGAGTTCAGACCCTACAGACAATGAAGATGTTTTTCAAATGTCAGACGCCTCGGGAATTCTATGTGATGATTGTCAAGAAAAACAACAGATGGTAAATTCCGGGAGTGTAACACCCTCAGTTCATTATATAAATAGGTGAACCAAAAGTGTCATAATTATGTAACTAAGGCAGGTCAAGACTCGATGAAGGACCAACCAACACCAAGTCCGGATCGTCCATAGCACATGTTCCTCTAAATCCGAGCCTAAGGCTTTTCAACCCGTACTCAGATTTTCGAGTTGTGTTAGCCCTGACTAGACTAATATAATTGATCCAAGCCAAGTTTGCAAAAACATATGTTCTGTATATATATATCATAACAAAACATGTTCTTGCTGTTAAACTAGATGGACCGAGTCTTCTTCTCCATCTGGTTTACTTAGAGTGCAAGATAATCCGTATTGTCTACCTTGAAGCCCAAGGCATTGAAGTCTGGCGCACAAGTTGAAGTNTGGGGGTTAGCAGAATACATGTTACCATAAGTTCATACATGTTTTCCTCAATGTTTTTGATCAAATTATTCTTTCAAAATTAGTACTAAACTTTCTTAAAAATTCAGAAACCTGGTGATAAGAGTTCAGATGCCACAAACAATGAAGATATTTTTCAAATGGATGACATTGTATGTCAGACGCCTAAGCAATTCTATGTGGTGATTCTCAAGCAAAACAACAGGTAGTAAATTCTGGGAATCCTTCCTGAATCTATTATAATATTTCCTAAATTTACTATTCGCTATGCCTTTCCTCAATATGTACTAATTCCTTCACATTTTCTAGAAATGAACTGTAAATGAGTTTTCAGCCTCAGGGGAAGGCAACAACACATCTGATTTTCCACCGGTACAACAAGTTGTATATTCAGGAACCCTTTCCTGAATCTATTATAATATTTCCTAAATTTACTATTCGCTATTCCTTTCCGTAATATGTACTAATCCTTCCATATTTTTCCAGAAATGAACTGAAAATGAGTTTTCAGCTTCAGGGGAAGGCAGCAACACATCTTATTTTCCACCGGTTCAAGCTAAAATTACAAATACTCATGGAAAACAACATGTTGTATATTCACGAACCCCTTCCTGAATTACTTACAATATTTCTTTAATATTCTAGTTGCTACGCCTTTCCTTAATATGTACTAACCCTTCCACATTTTTTCAGAAACAAACTGGAAATGACTTTTCAGCTTCAGAGGAAAGCAACAACACATCTCCATCATTTGATAAAGGTCAAGCTTCAATTCCTCTTCATACCATCCCTGATCTTCCCCAGTACATTATGGATTGTCCCCCTTCCTCCACTATGCGTGCAATTAGTGATTTATATGAGAGTAAGTTGTTTAAGAACAAAGAAGAGTTGATATTTAGTATGAAGAAATGGGCTGGGGACTGTAAATTTGAGTTTACTACTGAATGGTCAAAATTAGATGGAGGTTTATTACATTGTGTAGATAAGAAATGCTCATGGAAGATGCATGCTAAGAAGCTTCGTTTATCTGATTTTTTTTGTAGTGAAGACGTATGTCCATGCATATACTTGTGATACAACACACAAGAAAGTTTACTACTGAATGGTCAAAATCAAACTTGGTATGCTACTTTGTATTTTGTGAAGCCTTCCTGAATATTTAAGATACATTCCTGAAACTTTCATATACTTTCTTGAAAATATTAGATACCTGAAAACATTACAGCAGTTTTCAAATATTGATTATATGACTCAATTTTATTTATATATGACTAAGTTGTTGTGTTTATGTTACTTTGTATTTGGGAATGCGTTCCTCAAAATCTTAGATACTTTCCTGAATATAAAACTTATATTATGAAAATGTTACACTTGATATGAAACTTATGCTTACACGGCAGCTCTTTAGCTTCCACTCATTTCTTAAAATCATCCAAACAAACAGAACATTGCATTATCTTAACCGTTGGTAAAACTTCAATCGCTTCTCTACGAGCAGGTGGAGTGCCTTGCCTATTAGGATCATTCTCACCTATTAGAATCTGTTATACTTTGCCTATTAGAATCTATTATACTATTATCTAATACTTTGTATTTGGGAAGGTCTCCTGAATATTCAATATACCTTCCTGAAACTTTTAGAAACCTTCCTGAAATATTAGATACCTTTCTGAAAACATTACAACAGTTTGCAATATTGATTATATGACTTACTTTTACTGTGTAACTTGTTGTGTCATCTTAAAAATCAAAATTCCGTATGCTAATTTGTATTTGTGAAGGCCTTCTTGAATATTCAAGATACCTTTGTGAAGATTTTAGATACTTTCCTGAAAATATTAGATACCTGAAAACATTACAACAGTTTTCAAATATTGATTATATGACTCAATTCTGTTTATTTAGAACCTTGTTGCAACAGTCTAACTTGTTGTTTCATCTTAAATATCAAACTTCGGTATGCTACTTTGTATTTGTGAAAGCCTTCCTAAATATTCAAGATACATTCCTGAAACTTTTAGATATCTTCCTAAAAATATTAGATACCTGAAAACAATATAACATTTTTATGACTCAATTTTGTTTATTTAGGATTTTGTTGCAACAGTCTAACTTGTTGTGTCATCTTAAAAATGAAACTGTCGTATGCTATTTTGTATTTGCGAAGGCCTTTCTAAAAATGTTAGATACCTTCCTGAATATGAAACTTATATTATGAAAATGTTACACCTGATATGAAACTTATGCTTACACGGTAGCTCTTTAGCTTCCACTTCTTTGTCAATATCATCCAAACAAACAGAACATTACAGTGGTTCCATTATCTTGACCGTTGATAAATCTTCAACCGCTTCACTACTAGCAGGTGGAGTGTCTTGCCTATTCGTATCATTCTCACCTATTAGAATTTGTTATACCTTGCCTATTAGAATATGTTATACTTTTATCTAATACTTTGTATTTGGGAAGACCTTCCTAAATATTCAAGATACCTTCCTGAAATTTTTAGATATATTTCTAAAAATATTAGATACCTTTCTGAAAACATTACAACAGTTTTCAATATTGATTATATGATCCACTTTTGTTGTGTAACTTGTTGTGTCATCTTAAAAATCAAACTTTCGTATGCTACTTTGTATTTGGGAAGGCCTTCCTGAATATTCAAGATACCTTCCTGAAACTTTTAAATACCTTCCTGAAAATATTAGATATTTTCCTGAAAACATTACAACAGTTTGCAATATTGATTATATAACTGACTTTTGTTGTGTAACTTATCGTGTCATCTTAAAAATCAAAATTTCATATGCTACTTTGTATTTGTGAAGGTCTTCGTGAATATTCAAGATACCTCCCTGAAACTTTTTGATATATTCCTGAAAATATTAGATACCTGAAAACATTACAATAGTTTTAAAAATATTGATTATATGATTTAATTTTTTTTATTTAGAACCTTGTTGCAACAGTTTAACTTGTTGTGTCATCTTAAAAATCAAACTTTGGTATTTTAGTTTGTATTTATGAAGGCCTTCCTGAATATTCAAGATACCTTCCTGAAACTTTCATATACCTTCCTGAAAATATTAGATACATGAAAACATTACAACAATTTTCAAATATTGTTTATATGACTCAATTTTATTTATTTTGGATCATATTGCAACAGGCTAACTTGTTGTGTTATCTTAAAAATCAAACTTTCGTATGCTACTTTGTATTTGGGAAGGCGTTCCTGAAAATCTTAGATACTTTCCTGAATATAAAACTTATATTATGAAAATATTACACTTGATATGAAACTTATGTTTACACTACAGCTCTTAGCTTCTACTGCTTTGTCAAAATCATCCAACAAACATAACATTGCATTATTTTAACCGTTGGTAAAACTTCAATCGCATCTCTACGAGCAGGTGGAGTGCCTTGCCCATTAGGATCATTCACACCTATTAGAATCTGTTATACCTTACCTATTAGAATATATTATTTTATTATCTAATAATTGTATTTGTGAAGGTCTTCCTGAATAATCAAGATAACTTCCTGAAACTTTTAGATACATTCCTGAAAATGTTGGATACGTTTCTAAAAACATTACAACAGTTTGCAATATTGATTATATGACTCACTTTTGTTGTGTAACTTATTGTGTCATCTTAAAAATCAAACATGTGTATGCTAATTTTTTTTTGTGAAGGCCTTCCTGAATATTCTAGATACCTTTGTGAGGTTTTTAGATACCTTCATGAAAATATTAGATACCTGCAAACATTACAACCGTTTTCAAATATTGATTATATGACCCAATTCTGTTTATTTAGAACCATGTTGTAACAGTCTCGTTTGTTGTGTCATCTTAAATATGAAACTTTGGTATTTTACTTTGTATTGTGAAGGCCTTCCTGAATATTCAAGATACATTCCTGAAACTTATAGATACTATCTTGAAAATATTAGATACCTGAAAACATTACAACATTTTTATGACTCAATTTTGTTTATTTAGGACCCTGTTGCAACAGTCTAACTTGTTGTATCATCTTAAAAATCAAACTTTCGTATACTACTTTGTATTTGCGAAGGCCTTCCTGAAAATGTTAGATACCTTCCGGAATATGAAACTTATATTATGAAAATAAATGTGATAGCATTTTACGGAGCAAGAGGAAAGGAAAGGTATGCTAGGCTAGTACTCATTCCTTCTTTTTGATTGATTTGTGAGGGTAGTGATTAACACATAGGCTAGAACAAATATGCCGAATCTTCCACATAGAGAGATTTCTTGTAGACAAGACTAGTCTCAACTTACTTAGACAGAATCTCAGTCATTTCTATGGTGTGGGTTACACTTGATATGAAACTTATGCTTGCACGACAGCTCTTTAGCTTCCACTCCTTTGTTAATATCATCCAAACAAACAGAACATTGCAGCGGTTCTATTATCTTGACCGTTGGTAAATCTTCAACCGCTTCTCTACGAGCAGGTGGAGTGTCTTGCCTATTCGTATCATTCTCACCTATTAGAATTTGTTATACCTTGCCTATTAGAATCTGTTATACTTTTATCTTATACTTTTTATTTGGGATGACCTTCTTAAATATTCAAGATACCTTCCTAAAACTTTTAGATATCTTTCTAAAAATATTAGATACCTTTTTGAAAACATTACAACAGTTTACAATATTGATTAAATGACTGACTTTTGTTGTGTAACTTGTTGTGTCATCTTAAAAATCAAAATTTCATGTGCTATTTTGTATTTGTGAAGGTTTTCCTGAATATTTAAGATACCTTACTGAAACTTTCAGATACATTCCTGGAAATATTAGATACCTGAAAACATTACAACATTTTTCAAATATTGATTATATGCCTTAATTTTGTTTATTTAAAACCTTGTTACAACAGTCTAATTTGTTGTGTCATCTTAAAAATCAAACTTTGGTATTCTATTTTGTATTTGTGAAGGTCTTCCTGAATACTGAAGATACATTCCTGAAACTTTTAGATACCTTCTTGAAAATATTAGATACCTGAAAACATTACAACAGTTTTTAAATATTAATTGTATGACTCAATTTTGTTTATTTAGGACCCTGTTGCAACAGTCTAACTTGTTGTGTCATCTAAAAATCAAACTTTCGTATGCTACTTAGTATTTGGAAAGACCTTCCTCAATATGAAACTTATATTATGAAAATTATACACTTGATATGAAACTTATGCTTACACGTCAGCTCTTTAGTTTCTACTCATTTCTCAAAATCATCCAAAAAAACAGAACATTGCAGCGGTTCCATTATCTTAACTGTTGGTAAAGCTTCAACCGCTTCTCTACGAGCCTGTGGAGTGTCTTGCCTATTAGGATAATTCTCAGCCAATTGCTGAAGCAAAAGATCTAAACCAGGCCCGATGATGTAATCTCCAAGTGAAGTAAATGCAGAATGGTTATGAGTTTGTTCCGAAAGATCCCTGAACAACGAGCGACTGATTAAATGGATTCATCATTATGACTTTATTTCTGTTATTACTATCCCTCTCTCGATTATTACGATGATCCCAATGATTATCAGAGCTTTCATACTCAGGAGAAATCCCTGCACGAATCCCTTGAAGCAACTACAATATATTCCAGAGCTTCTTCGTCTTCTCCTCAAGATAGATTCAATCCTGAAAAACCAAAATTTACTTCTATACACTATTCTAATACGAAACCTTAAACATTCAAATGACTATTTTCTCAAAAATGAATAAAAATTCTCTACCCATACAGAATCTGCTCCTTCGAAAGTGGCCAAGCCCGATAGTTCTGCCGATTATACATGATTGGTTCAGCATTCTCTCCCAAATGAAGTTTTGCCGAGCCGGACAGTTATTTCGTCTCTTCCCAAAGATGTTTTTAGGATTTATTGATTTTTTCATGAAATTCCTGATGTTTTATTAAACTTCACTTTGCTTTTTGGGAAACATCGTAACATTTTTATTTACCAAAAACAGTAAAGCGTTAATTAAAATCAAACCAGAAAATCAAACCAAATAAATCGTTAAACCAAATATTCATGCCAAGCGGACAGAAGTTTCTCGAAGATTCTTGAAGATTCCTTGAAAGTCAGCGGAAAAGGTTTCCACATCAGAAATTGGCTAATTTAGGTGTAAATTTGTCTAGTATAAATAGTTATCGATGTAAAGTTTCGGGCGGATCTAGCTTTTTATAATTTTTGCACTTAGATATTTTTAGGCATTTAGAAACTTTCCTTTTTGTTTGTTTTTCGTTGTGCAGAAACTTATGGATCTAATAAAGTCCAACTTTCGATACCCGTTTCATCTTTTTTATTTTTAGTTTCACACCCCAAAACTTTTGAGACCTAATTATCAATTTACTTTCCGAAAATAAATTTTGCAAAATCTCGTTCCCACACTTATTTACTACGTCCAACCTCGACTAACATTTTATTTTCTTGCATTTAGTAATTTCATTTCTCTTTAACTTCATTTTTAAAAGATCTTCATCCATCTCCTACTGGTTTCGAGGTTAAATAAAACATCTTGTAAGTCCCTAAGGATTCCGTCCTAAGTAGCCATCCATTTCTAATTCTTATCCTCTTTAGTTTAATAGTGATGGATCCTATTTTTTTGGTGATAGTGGTTTCAACTTACATGCATATTCTTTATTTTTTCTTTCTTAGATATAAATGATCTTGACATCAATGGTATCCACCTTGATCATGATATATCCAATACTTTGCTTAACTTTATTTGGTGTACACGAGTGTCTAAATGAATCACACTCCCTGATAATCAAACACATAAATGTCTTAACAACTAGACACTGATATTAAATCCTGAAAAACAAAATTTTATTTATAAACATTATTCTAATGCGAGACCTTAAACATTCAAATGACCATTTCTCAAAAATAAATAAAAACTCTCTCCCCATTCAGAATCAGCTGCTTCGGAAGTGGCTGAGCCGGATGGTGCTACCGATTATACATGACTGGTTCAGCATTCTCTCCCAAAGGAAGTTTTGCCGAGCCGGACGGTTATTTTGTCTTTTCCTAAATATTTTTTTAGTATTTATCGATGTTTTTGAGAAATTCCTGATGTCTTATTAAACTTCGCATTGTTTTTTGAGAAACATCATAACATTTTTATTTATCAAGAACAGTAAAGCGTTAACTCAAATCAAACCAGAAAATTAAACCAAATAAATCGTTAAACCAAATATCCATGCCGAGGCGGACATAAGTTTCTCGAAGATTCCTTGAAAGTCAGCGGCAAAAGCTTCCACAACAGGAATATGGCTAGTTTAGGCTTAAATTTTTCTAGTATAAATAGTTATTGATGTAAAGTTTTTGGGCGGTTCCAACTTTTCATACTTTTCACACTTAGAGATTTTTAAGCATTCAGCGACTTTCCTTTTTGTTTTTTTTCCTCTGTTTAGAAACTTATGGATCTAATAAAATCCAACTTTTGATATTCATTTCTTCTTTTTATTTTTAGTTTCTTACCCCAGAAGTTTTGGGACCAAATTATCAATTTACTTTGAGAAAATACATTTTGAAAATTCTCGTTCACACACTTATTTACTTACGTCCAGTCTCGACAAAAATTTTATTTTCTTGCATATAGTTATTTCATTTCTCGTTAAATACATTTTGAAAAGATCTTTATCCATCTCCTACTGGTTTCGAGGTTAAACAGAACATCTTGGACGTCCCTAAAGATTCTGTCGTAAGTAGCCATCCAGTTCTTATTCTTCTCCACTTTAGTTTAATAGTGACGATTCCTATTTTTTGGTGATAGCGGTGTCAACTTACTGGCATATTGTTTGTTTCTTCTTTCTTGGATATAAATGATCTTAACATCAATGGCATCCACCTTGATCAATATCTATCCAATACTTTGCTTAACTTTATTCGGTGCACATGAGTGTCTAAACGAATCACACTCCCTCATAATCAAACACATAAGTGTTTTAACAACTATAAACTGATATTAAATCCTGAAAAACCAAAATTTACTTCTAAACACTATTCTAATACGAGACCTTAAACATTCCAATGACCATTTTCCCAAAAGTGAATAAAAACTCTTAGCCCATTCAGAATCTGCTCCTTCAATAGTGGCCGAGCCGGATAGTGCTGCTGATTATACATGACTGGTTCAGCATTCTCTCACAAAGGAAGTTTTGCCGAGCCGGACGATTATTTCGTTTTTTCTAGAAGATGTTTTTAGGATTTATCGATGTTTTCACGAAATTAGTGATGTTTTATTAAACTTCACATTGCTTTTGGGGAAACAGTGTACCGTTTTTATTTATCAAGAAGAATAAAGCGTTAGTAAAATCAAACCTGAAAATCAAACCAAATAAATCATTAAACCAAATATTCATGCCAACGCGGTCAGAAGTTTCTCGAAGATTCTTAAAGATTCCTTGAAAGTCAGCGGAAAAAGTTTCCACATCAGAAATTGGCTAATTTAGGTGTAAATTTGTCTAGTATAAATAGTTATCGATGTAAAGTTTCGTGTGGATCTAGCTTTTCATAATTTTTGCACTTAGATATTTATAGGCATTTAGAAACTTTCCTTTTTGTTTGTTTTCCGTTGTGCAGAAACTTATGGATCTAATAAAGTCCAACTTTCGATACTCGTTTCATCTTTTTTTTTTTTAGTTTCTCACCCCAAAACTTTTGGGACCTAATTATCAATTATTTTCCGAAAATAAATTTTGCAAAATTTCGTTCACACACTTATTTACTTCGTCCAGTCTCGACTAACATTTTATTTTCTTGCATATAGTCATTTCATTTCTTTTTAACTTCATTTTGAAAAGATCTTCATTCATCTCCTACTGGTTTCGAGGTTAAAAAGAACATCTTGGAAGTTGCTAAAGATTCCGTCGTAAGTAGCCATCCACTTCTTATTCTTCTCCACTTTAGTTTAATAGTGACGATTCATATTTTTTGGTGATACTGGTGTTAACTTACTGGCATATTGTTTGTTTCTTCTTTATAGGATATAAATGATTCTGACATCATTGGTATCCACCTTGATCATGATCTATCCAATATTTTGCTTAACTTTATTCAGTGCACACGAGTGTCTAAACGAATCACACTTCCTGATAACCAAACACATAAGTGTCTTAACAACTAGACACTGATATTAAATCCTGAAAAACCAAAATTTACTTCTAAACACTATTATAATACGAGACCTAAAACATTCAAATGACCATTTTCTCAAAAATGAATAAAAACTCTCTACCCATTCCGAAACAGCTCCTTTGAAAGTGGCAGAGTCGGATGGTGCTGCCGATTATACATGACTGGTTCAGCATTCTCTCCCAAATGAAGTTTTGCCGAGACAGACGGTTATTTTGTCTCTCCCAAAAGACATTTTCAGGATTTATCGATGTTTTCATAAAATTCCTGATGTTTTCTTAACCTTCGCATTGCTTTTTGGTAAACATTGTAACATTTTTATTTATCAAGAACAGTAAAGCGTTAACAAAAATCAAACCAGAAAATTAAACCAAATATCCATGCCGAGGCGGACAGAAGTTTCTCGAAGTGGCCAATAAACCTTGATGGATTAAAAAAAATGTTTCTCATCTGAGTTTCTTAAATCAGAGATATCCACAAGGAAACAGCCAAGCAGAAGTGGCCAATAAACCTTTATGGATTAAAGAAAAGGTTGGACGCGAAGAAGGGACGATGGGCTGATGAACTCGGAGGCGTACTTTGGTCACACCGAACCACGCCCAGAAAAGCCACCGGGAAAACTACTTTCACATTAGTATACGAAATGGAGTGCGTTATTCCTCCCCGAAGTCGAATTCCCGGGACTACACCGTCGTTTCCATCCCGAAAGAGAGGAAACCAATCAGGCCATGCTCCTGGATGAACTCGACCTGATTAACAAAAGGTGAGATCAAGCCTTGATCTGAATGGAGAGTTATCAACAAGCCGCTGCCAAGTACTATAACTTGAAAGTTTGAAATCAGAGGTTCAAAGAAGGAGACCTCAGTCCTACAAAAAGTCTTCCAAAACACCGAGGAAAAGAACGTCGTGAAACTAGGCTCCAGTTGTGAAGGCCCCTATAAAATCACCAAAGTCGTCAGGCCCGGAGCATACGAACTCACCTACGACGACGATTCCCCTATCATTCGCAGCTGGAATGCAATGCATCTCAAGAAATACTACCATTAGTATTTGTAACTTAAAAACAAACTACGAATTGGCTTGATCCCTTAGCATTGGGGTACATAGGCAACTAGTCTCATGAGAAGTCCAGCTTTCTGCGAGAAATTCTGAAATAACACTTACTCAACAAAAAAGACTTGCACATATCTAACACCTTTTCAACCTCTCAGATTTGAACATGTTCGTTTCTGGCTACAACGGATAACACATCTCTTATCACCTTATTATGAACCTAGCCAATGCCCAGAACGGGAAACAATTCAATCACATTTGAGCACAGATAAATAAAAAGTGTGCTATATAAATAAGAGTTAGATATATCCTAGCTCAACAGCCGAAAGGTATATCCCGGAGGATGTTCTCGGGTTTGACTGTGAGAGGTGCATGCTAAAGCAGTTATAGACTTTGCACTGCCTTAATCCTCATTACAAGCTCGTCAACCCGATCATCGTCGACTCAGGTACATCGGTCTTCAACATCTCTGACATGCAAGCTAGAATACCACCAGATGAGATTATAAATGTGCTTCAAACGTCAAAATATTGGGAGGTTAGTCGTATAAATGCATCCCCTAAAACCTGACACGCGCATAGCTTAGTTTCCTAAACACTAACATATCAAAAGCACAGCCATAATCAGTTTTAGAAAGCGCTGGCATAATTTCCTCAACATCCTTAACACAAAATGCAAACACATTTCGTCTAAAAATGCAAAACAAGAGTCTAGTGACGATATACCAATGTTAAATGCGTCAAAACTTCTAAGGCATGAAACGCTAAGGAACACGAGTAAGTAAAATCTTCTAACTACTCTACTCTCCTAAAAACAAGCACTCTCAAACATCTATCACGCTCCTACCCCAAAGCGAGCACAATCACAAAACTTAAAAATGCATAAAAAACGAAATGCATAAAAATATAAAAGTTTCAAAGTATGAAAATAAAAGGGACTCAAAGGTCCCGACAACAAACATTGGATAAAATGATAAGAGATAGAGAAATGAGGATCTAGTCTTGCTACTCTTCCACGGTCTTCTGGGTGGCCATCTCAGCAGGGACTTCGATGTCTGCGCTTGCCCCCGTGAATCCCTCAACACCGGTCTCTTTCGTCGAGCTGTCAAGAAAAACATCTCCACAAGAGCGAGAAGCCAAAGCCAATGAACTAGGGGATGAAGCGAGGCACCCACGAAGCTCACCTATCACGTGATCTATGGATCCCTCAAAGCTAGCAAAGTCCTCCTTCATCTTCGCCACTTTCTCGAGATCCCCGACGATCTCCTCGGGATTGTTCCTGTCAAAACAGCAAGAATATGGGAATTACAAACTTCAACCGCGTGGCAGGCCTCATAATCGTGGTTTTCAACCAACATATCAATCAGAACAAGAGCCTTGTCCATCCGAGCACAGCCTCTGTCCCTCACTGTCTTGGATCCATCCTGCCATGCTCTCTTGTTCTTCGCCTTGAATTAGCATCGTTCTCCGCAAGCTGTTGCTCTAAATCGTTAACCGAGACTCGAGTTTCTCCTTTTCTTTGTATAGGCTGGCAACACGAGAAGCATTGTGGTTTGCCTCCTCCTTTGCAATAGCCACCTCCTTGCTGAGATCCCTAACCTTCTGCTCATGATCACAGATCAAGGCACCAGCATGCCTCCTTTGGCGATCCCTTTTATTTTTGGCATCAGTCTCAAAGTTCTCGGCTCTCTGGATCCCAGCTTCGTACACCTCGATTGCCTTGTTGAACAAGGTCATTAGCTG
>KE155266.1:48705-62158 GCA_000411075.1 Sisymbrium irio
CTCAGCTGGAAAACTCCCAAAATGCTCCAATATCTCCAAAATAGTCCAGAACGTACCTTAACCTGTAAAAAACTCTAACAAGACTCGAAAAACACTAAAAGACTCTAAAAACACAACTTATACCGTGGATAAAACCAGTAAAAACCACGATATATCACACACCATACTTCAATCTGAACATCCTCTTTTTAGTATTGTGGTTTAATTGCTGATATGATTGCCAATATATAAGCTTGATGAATTTTGGAGTATTGTGAGATAGAGAGGTAATCATCCAATATATGTGGAATAGTAGATGGTGAAGAAGATAAAACTGCGTCATTTTCCTATGTTAAATTTTCAGTAATCAGGAATGGAGCTGATTCTTATTATAGTGGATAATAAGCATTTTTTTTAACCCAGTGAAAATTTTATATTCAAACCCAAAGAAAACAATGGTTTTACATTTGAGGAATGAATATTTTGGAGTTTCGTACTGAAACAAGACTCCTTTATATCCCTTCTTTCTTGGACTGCTGGTTTTCATATACTTCGTAACACCATTGGAGCAGAATTCCCTTCAGTTGTTAGGGTTCCAGTTTGTTTAATTGAGAATTTGCTCAGGATCTTTATAAAGATAACTTCCATCACAAAATTCGCATGAGGCTAAGAAACGAATAAGTTGTTGTCGATGGGAACATGAGATATACTTATGCATTCGGATTGCTTCTGGTTCAAAATATCAGGCTCAGATATCCAATCTCCTCTTAACCAAAACCCATTCAGTTATTTAACTGCCAGTATATGTACCCGTTCTAAACTGCTTGCATCGGGTTGGACTTGGATTAGGGTTTTGCATCTGGTTATTAAGCCCACCTCTACTCAACAGCATGGAAAGATCAAAATAACTTTTCAGAGAAAGATTTTACATTATCACCTTATGGTTGGAGGAAGACCTGCCATTTCAAAGAACTGCACCGATATTAAGTATTAACAGAAAAGTTAACTCCTCATCAATAAGCAAATTCAAACTAAAACATCTTGCAGAAAAGCATAAAAATCTAGCTAGTCTATCAGGAAAAAGCCATAAAAATGGTGAATGAAGACGAAAGGTAAAACCTTGTTTCTGTAACCAGTTTTACATTTATAAAATATTACATTGAGTTAAATAAAATGTGTTTAAATGGATATATTTAGCTCTAATACCAGACCATGCAAAAACGGAAATGACTTGAATGTATTCTATGATTCTCAAGTGTGTAATGTGTTCATTTAGATAAGGATACGAAAAATATCTCATTTTTAAAAACCTTGGTGTCCACTTGAACCCTTCATATCCAAGAAAATGCCATCAAATAATTTGTCTTGATTAGTTGTCACATATAGGAATTTGATCACGCGAGCATCTATCTAAATCCAACATTCGATTATACAAAATTACAAACATATGGTATATGTTTTATTGGTTTCTGTAAATGGAGTGTTAAACTAAGGCTTTTAGTTGTTTTGCAACCGGCATGGTCTTGGTATAACTAGGCTTATTTTATTTAAAGTTTTATAAACAAGTGGGACTATAGAGGATCGAATTTTGTAGGTGAAAGTCAAATAAATGCTCGAGGACCACATGAACAGCGTGCTTTCTATGGTTTTTCTTGAATGCGTACTTATATAACTAATCCGGTAATAGTTGTCCATTAGTAATGAAACGTATGCTACATATTCGATGCCTCGATGGTCTTAGGTACCAGGTAAAAACTGCGTACGTACAGGTTGGAGTTCATCACTGACATTTTTGTCTTGACGTCTTGCATTGCTGTTTCTTGTCTGGACGTGATTATCTAACCTACTTTATATCCCCAGTATATCTATAAGAGTATATCGTAAATGATTAGTTAATTAATTAAATTTAGAGAAATTGCACTATCTATGAAGAGATAGTTGCAAACTTAATTGACAAAAACAATTTTCCTCTGTATCTACTATTTATTATTTTATTTTATTTCTAATTTAGTTTACATGAAGTGAAAAAAAAAAAAGAAGAAGGGAGAAAGAGAGAAATAGAAAAATTGAAGGAGAGAAAAAGAGAGAAGTAGAAGGAAAGATAGAAAAATATTACAGAAGATAAATAAAAAAACCAGAGAATAAGAAATATAAGACAAGTAAAAACAAGAGAGAAAATGAAAAAATGATTAAAAGCCGAGAAAAATACATGCTAACAATAAAAGCGTATTAAATTCATATTGTTTGTGAATAATGATATGTAAACGTAAATGTTATATGCTAACAATATGATTTTTATATGCTAATAATATGTAAATGTTATATGATTTTGGAGTTAACATTTTATTTTATTACTTTACATTATAAAAATATGTAATGTTTACAATGTAATAATAATAATATGATAACAATGTAATATTTATCATTTAAAAATATAATATAAAATTATTTATGTGATTTTTATGTTATTAGCATATAATAATATTAACATATTAATTATATATTATATATGAACGTGTAATAATGTTAACATGTTAATAATGTATTATGATTAGCGTATAATAATGTTAATGAGATAATAATGTTTTATCTATTCAATATTTTATGATAATGATAATTTTGTAATATTTTTAAAAAAATAAAGATTTATTTGGTATAAATTTTTTACTCTTTCCTATATACTTAATTTAAATTTTTAAAATTCTAAAAACTTAATTTTTCAAATTTGGTGAATTATTCACCTAATTCTCCCTTAAATTTATATAAAATTTTGAAATAAGCGTTAAATTGATTCAAAAGACAATTTGTTGGTACAAAACCTAATTCAGATCAAATTTTTTAAGTCATTACTTTTAACTAATGTGGAAACAGCTCGTCCTTGATATTTAGCAACGGCAGCAATAAGATCTAAGTGTACTTTAAAGTCCAAAACTTGTCCAATCAGTACAATTCAATCGAGTAATTCTTCACCACAAATACTTCCATTAAATTAAGGGTAATTCAACTCAACAGCCTACTTCCTAGTGATGATATGCGTGATCGTTAATGAGTTGATCTCTATGCTGGTGATGTTAAATTTGATTCTCAGTGACATGATGTGCTTCACGGATATTAACCTCATTACGTATTGAGGTCGGAATTGTCTCCACCACGTCTCAACAGTTGAGTTGTTACTGGCATCTCTTGATAGATCTTCATAGTTCGTAATTCTATCCACTTGGACGCTCTTACATCGCTATGTTGGACTCTATTGTCGTTAGGTTCTGGTGGTATGGTGAGGTTTAACGGGATCTCTGATACTGAAAGCAATGGAGTGAAAGCAAATAACAAAGTCTTTTTTTTTATAGAATCCGGGAGTATCTCCCTTGGTTTATTAAAATGAAATAAAAAAGTTTACAGTCAGAACATTTCTCGGGTACGCAGACCTGATAGCATCCTCATGATTAACTTCTTTATACAAATGAGAGATTTAAACTGTTCATTCCTTCCATATGAAGCCATAACACATACACACTAGGAAAGATATGTGATGAATGTCATTAATCCCTGTCGTTCAGAAACCCACCACGAGCTTCGAGTCCACTTCCAATCTAGTTTCGGAATCCTCTTATCCCCAGCAAAACATAGTCCATAAACATAGTCGAAAGCAGCATCGTGCTACATGATGCATGGATGAGGCTAAAACATGATGAAGCAGATCCAGTCGGACCAATGGAGGTTGGAGCTTTGATTAACCAACCAAACACCCATGAGGAGCATTTTGCGCATATCAGAACACCCATGGACCATGCTGGAATAAGAGTTTATAAAAAAAATAGAAAGCATTTTTCAACTTTGGCAGCTACACTGTTGAAAAATGTTGAAAAAAATACAAAGCATTGCTCATTTCGAAGCTGAGAAACCAATCTGATGATCACGCCTTCAATTCTGGAGTATCAATGAGTGAACAAGTGATACATCAATTTCTCTTTTCCCCTTGCTTTGGTTTTTTTCCCAGAGGATTTTCCAAAGAAGATTTTTAGTGAGGCTTGTGAAACACTTCCGATTTCTCACTCATTGGTCCAACCATCAACAATGAACCATCCAATTTGTATCAGTCCAATTGGACATTTTTTTGGCCCTTTCTGAAGCTTTATCCATCTCTTTGCAAGTCCAAGAGATAACCCAATAAAGCCAGAAAAAAGTTTGGACGTCCAAGAGTCACTTCTGGACACATGAAGAGTTATTCAACCAATATTTTTTAATTTTTGTCAGCCTTCTAATATTTTCTATTTCTTTAATTTTTGATATTTTTCTACACAAATTGTACTCTATTTAGACACCAATTTCGTGCCATAATAAAATCAATATTTTTCCGTTATCAAATTTGATTTTCTTTGAGATTGATTTCTCTTTTGTTCTTTGTTGTACAATCTGTTGTTGGGTGCGTCACATCTATTCAACACCCCCTAAAACCAGATTTTGGTGCGTCATATCCAAGGTTAGATAAGGGTTTGGAATACCAGAAGACTTTCACATCTTCTTACAGTCCAATTCGATCCATCTAGTTCCGTAGAGAGTTCAAATCCTTCTCGGTTCATATCCCAATTCAAAACCCCATAATTCAAGTGCAATTTCTTTGGGAAGATTATGTCAAGTGGAGTCCATGCGACCTGTATTGTCGCTCTCGCACCATCCAGAGCCCTTTCTTTCAACTTACCATTATCCATGAACACATCCCGTGATACATCTCTGAAGAATTGTACATATCCCGAACAATTTCCATTCTCGCCAAAATACAACGCCACTCCCATACCCACCAAACTGCCACACCAAAAGTCGTAGTCCAATGCACATCATCTCTTCCCCCTACCAAGCTAAAATTTGCAAAAATCCATTTAATAAGAGATTGACTGAAGAAAATTCCTCTTCTACTTGGTATCACGAGTATGGACCAAATGCCAGACATTGAAGGGCAATCCCTGAGAATATGTAGGATATATAGTCTCCACTGCACTCGAACAGACTTGACAGAAGTCTGACTCACTCAAGTGACGCCTTTGTCTTTCAGCATTCGTCATAATAGCTTGACGCAAAACCAGCCATAATAACACTCACACCCTCTCTGGCACAATGAGCTTCCAAATATTACCAAACAAGAGCTTCATTTTCTGTTTCGGAGACGTATCTCAGGATAGAAGCAGGTATGCTGTTTTGACCGAGAATCTCCCATCCTGGCTTGATCTCCAAGCTACTCTATCCTTTGCATCCGTAATTGTATCGACCATTACCGATGCCACAATCAGTTTGGTAAAGAGTGGAAGGAAAGGCGCAAGACGCGACCAATCCCACCCCACTCCCTCTTTCCAATACTCTCTTTCAGGTTTTGTAGCTCCTCTGGATTGTCCTGAGTTCTTTATCATTGGTGTGTTGTCAAACCATTTATCATTCCAAAAGTTAATGCTTTGACCATCACCCAACACCCAACTCAGGCCCGGTATCACCACCTCTCGCACACCCACTCCCACACTCCTCCAAGGAGCAGAATGTCAAAAAATATCCTCCACCCAATCTTAGCTATCGTATTTCTAGGTCTCTTTCCTATTTTGGTAGATAAAGTGTCCTCCAAGCAAATATCAAAATTTGTTCTATGAAATTCACAAAAACTCTAGAATATGGGGAATATAGAAAGATTTATCACTGAACCAAATTAATATTTAAATTTTCAAGAATATATTTTTGCAAAACTTAAATTTATAGAAAAATCTTTCATAAATTTAATTTTTAATTTTCTTTATAAACATCTACAGATTTATTTAAAGAAAAGACTAGCGAGATTTAACATCAAACCTAATAAATACATAAACTCGAATTTTAAAGAAACTAATAGGAAAAAAAAAATTAAAAGAACAACCAATGATGTTCAAACGTGAATAACAAAATAAAGATGTGCTGCATCAACTTTTTTGAACAATTTGCAATTGCTAGACATCAAACGGATCTGTACTATAAAAGAAAAAAGGTATAAAGTTAGAACATATATGAAAGTTAATTGCGTTCAGATAAGAAGATTAATTAGACAACAAATCAAAGAGACAAAATGATTAAAAGACGTTTCAGTGATGAAAGTTTCAGTTTAAATACTATTATCTTATTATGTTATCAACTCTTGTCCATTACTGATAAGGCGCATACATTCGTTTGTCTTGTCTCATTTTAGTTTCGGTTTAAACGCTCGGATAGGTTACATGTATTGTCCGTTACTGATAAGGCACATACATATTCGTTTGTCATAGGTTAAATAGTATATGCATGTACAGGATGGAATTATTTAACATTTTGTCTTGATTTCTTGCCATGGTTGTTTGATCACGTGATTATCTATCACCAGTCGGTTAATTAGTAACCTATCATATTATTTTACGTAGGTGGCAGATGGATAAACCATAACTAGGTAGTCTAGGTATACTGAAAAAGTGAATTAGCCCGTATACCAATTTGTAAGATAGGAGAGAACGTAAAAAAAAAATGGAAATATTACATACTATAGCTTTCAAGATTTAATTAAAAACTACTCAAACCCATATGTGAGTTTACGAGTTATTTTTTTATTTTATTTTTAAAATATTTTATTTCATAATATAAATATTTAATTTAATAAAGTTAAAAAAATTAATATATAAAATTTTAATAAAACCTAATAATTTTTTTTTGGTTTCAGTACTTAACATTAAATTGATTAGTTGAGATTTTGGTAGAATCGATTTTTTTTATCAAAGTCCAATTCTTAATAAAAATACTTTATAACTTATTACATAATAAAAAGACAGTGAATATTATAAAATTTAATCTGATAATATTAAAACGAAAAACAACAAAAATATAAATCTTATCATGCACATTAATCCATATTTAAGTTTCGGCTGGATTATTGTAATGTGCAATAGTTTGAAATCATAATTTTAAAAATTTAATCGATCATTATATTTACTTTATCACATAACAATCAAAAATTATATCATGTCTAACTTAATGCCATCTTTATATTAATTAATAGTTTGTAGACTACATACCGTCTTTAAGATGAGTTTTTTAGCGTTAAATTGTTTTTCAAAATAATGTATATTTGTAAATTTATAAGTTTAAGATATATTATATATTTGATAGTTTTAATATATTATAAGTGATGATTATATTTTTATTAATTTTTTATTTTTATTAAAAGTATATTTTTAGAAATTATAAATTTAAATGTATTGATAAATTTATTTTTAAGTATATGATGAAATTATATAATCTATTCTATTATTTTTTGTTTTTTATATTTAATAAAGTTAAAATATGATAATCTATCTATTAAACATATGTTTATTATTTTTAATGAGTTTATAACTATTATGAGTTAATTAGTATTTTTAACCTCTTATCCAATTATCTAAATATTTTTCATATTTTAATAAAAAATTATAAAAATCTGTAATAATAAAAATGTGAACATGTTTCACTATATGTGAATATTATAGATATCAAATTAAAAACACATTTATGATAATTTTGATATATTTACCAAATATATTTTTATGTTTTTTTCTCTTTATATTTACCAAATTTTGATTCCATGATTTATAAAAATAATTGATTTAATATCAAATACAAATTATTTTATTATGATTAAAATTTTTAAAATTATTTGAGATGTGAGACCTATTATTTTAAATAATTTATATATATTTAATTAGTGTAATATTTTTTTATGGTAATTAATCTCTACATGATCATATGTGATCAAGTGTATTAAAATTTATTATAGTCTACATATATGTTTAGTCTAAATTATCTTTAATGAAATTAAAATTTCAATGGCATTCCTGAAAAATACACATGAAGTAAATGTTTGTTTCAAAAATGTTTCCTCTAATAGTATAGATATGATGAGAAGTCCAGGGTATTGTGGTCGAGTGTTAAGGAGACATATTTGGGATGCCAACTCGTTTCAAATTTGATCAATCTGTTGTAAATTAAAAACACATTGCTTTAAACGCGCACCAATATAAATCCTTGTTACGAATCAAGTAGTGGACCAGCCATAACTAGACCAGTCCGAGCCGGCCCATACTATGTATTGGATGTTTTCTTTTTAGGATTATGACTTATGCATATTTTATATTCCTTATTACTTATGATATGTATTATTTCCTTATTACTTTTACTCCCGTGTTCTTTATATAAAGGACACTTATGATTATGAATAATATACATTTCACAACACGTTATCAGCACAATAGATTCAAAACCCTAAGCTAAAATCCTAAAACCCTAACTTTCCTTTTTCTTCTTCTTTCTCGGAGAAAACCCTTGGCGGCTGCATACTCCGATGGTTCTCGGTCGAGCTCACGATCCAGCGAAGGCACGATCCAGCACATCAGTAAAATTTCAGTTTGTCTAAAACTCGTTTCTCTTCTTCGTGGAGGTTACAGGTAAGTAAACCTAAAACCATTTAAGACAAGTCTGGAACCCTAAAACATTGTGCATGAAATTTTGACTAAAACCCTAATTGGACATATAATTTGGATAAAACCCTAAACCCTAAATTTTTTGAAACCTTAAAAATTGTTTGCATATTTGCTTTGATTAATTGGCACATAAAAACAATTTGTTAGGTTTTTCATTAAATCCGAATCTGGTTGTTTGACCTAAATTGAATATTTAGTTTCATGTTTAAATTGTTTAACCTATTTGAAATTGGATCAAACCCTAATCATGTTTAAAATCGGACAAATTCACTTAACCCTCATTTGATTGCTTGGTTTGAATGTATAATGAATATGACATGTTTAATGAAACCTGACCATGCTTACTTATCTATTTTCGATTGAGTTTATTATTTTCACCCTAAGATGTTAGATGGAACATAAAAATCGTTTTGCTAGGTTATCTAAATTTATTTTCTTGGTCATGTTAAATAAATTACTTGAACAACTATGTACAAGTAAGGAACAACTATATTATTTCATATGCCCAATATCAACAACTTGGATTATGCTGCCCTTAATCTCTCTGGAGATAATTATTTACAATGGGCACTTGATATTAAGATCATCTTGATACTAAGATCATCTTGAAATCAAAAGGGCTTGGTGAAACAATTGATGATGGGAATGAGTCAAATGAAAAAAAGATAAATACAAGGCTATCTTAATAATCCCCCATCATTTGGCTGAGAGTCTCAAAGATTAGTATTTGACTACTGAGAACCCATTGGACCTCTGGAATGAATTAAAATCCAGATATAACCACCAGAAAATGGGGTTATTACCAAGTGCCATTAATGATTGGAGGAGTCTCAGAATCCAGGACTACAAGTCCGTGGATGAATATAATTCAGCAATGTTTAAGATAGTTTCCAGAATAAAACTATTTGGTGAAACGGTCTCGGAAAAGGATATGCTAGAGAAAACCTTTTTCACCTTCCAAAGAGCAATGTATTGTTGCAACAACAATACCATGAGAAGGGTTTTAAGACTTATGCTGAACTGATCTCATGTCTTCTGCTTGCAGAACAAAACAATGAATAGCTAATGATAAACAGTGAGATGAGACCTCCTGGAGCTAAGCCACTACCTGATACAAACACGGTTGAGGTCAAAGTAACAATTATGGTTGCAGGAGAGGATACCAATCCAACCCCGGACATGGCCGAGGCAGAGGACGTGGCAATTATCGTAAGCCACAAGACTCGAACAAATCAGTTTGTCATCGGTGTAGAATGAGTAACCATTGGGCCAAGGCATGTAGGACTACCAAACATTTATGCGACCTCTACCAAGAGAGTTTGAATGGGAAGAATCCTGAGGCCCATATGGTCCATGATGATGATGAAGGCGATTTTGACTATGGGGAAGATGATCAATTGGGATATGAGACTTCAGATTTTCTCAATAATTCAAGTTAATTTAGGCATTAAAAGTTTTTTTCTGTTTCCTTTGCTTTGATTACGTTTTGGATTTGGTTTTGTTTGCTTTTCTAATTAATGAATGAATGATTTTATTTATGGAAGTGTCAAGAAATTAATTTTAATCTCCATGGTTATTGTTTTGAAGAGCTCCATGGACTATTTCGTGGTCGATAGTGGGTAAAGCCACACAATCTTAAGAGACAAAAAATATTTCAGAAATTTGACACTTAAGAATTCCAATATCAGTACCATTGCAGGTACGGCCGACTTGATAGAAGGCTACGGCCTGGCCAATATGTTATTACCCTTGGGCACTCATCTAGAAATATCTAATGCTTTATATTCACACAGTTCAAACAAAAGCCTATTGAGTTTCAAAGATATAAGAAAGAATTGCTTCCATATTGAAATAATGGGTGAAGGTAAGAAAGAGTTCCTTCATATATACGAAATTTCCTAAGACCAAACGAAAATCTTAGAGAATATATCTGCATATTCAACTGACATTTACTATGCCAATGTCAGTATGATAGAAGCCAATACCATGGTGAACAAAGAACTCACCGAAAACTCTACTTTATTGCACGACCGATTTGGCCACAAACTGAAAGAGAAAAGAGTTATACCAAATAATATCACATGTGATGCATGTTCACAAGGGAAACTCATTATTAGGCTATCACCAGTCAAAGTGACTACATAAACTATAAACTTTCTGGAAAGAATACAAGGCGACATTTGTGGGCCAATGAACCCACCTTGTGGGACGTTTAGATATTTCATGGTACTCATTGATGCGTCCTGGTCACATATCAACCTCTTATCAACCCGCAACTTGGCATTTGCTAGGTTACTTGCTTAAATCATTCGCCTAAGAGCACAGTTTTCAGAGTTTCCTCTGAAAACTATATGCCTAGACAATGCTGGTGAAATTAAGTCCCAAGCCTTTGATGATTATTGTATGTCCATGGGCGTAACTGTTTCATATTCTGTGGCACATCTACATACACAAAACGGCTTGGCCGAATCATTTATCAAAAGAATACAGTTGATAGCTATGCCATTACTTATGAGATCAAAACTCCCAATCTGAGAAGGCTTGGGGACATGCAGTTTTACATGAAGCTGAATTAATTCACATCAGGCCATCTAATCAGCATATATATTCCTCTTCTCAATTACTCACGGGTCATGAGCCACGCATATCCCATATAAAGATATTTGGATGTGCCGTTTATGTTCCCATTGCACCACCACATAGAACAAAGATGGGACCTCAAAGGAGAATGGGAATATATGTTGGATATGATTCTCCCACTATTATTAGATACCTTGAGGCGACCACGGGTGATATGTTTAAGGTTAGGTATGCGGACTGTCATTTTAATGAGTTCAACTATCCAACATTGGGAATGGGAGAAAATAAACTGGTAAAGAAATACCATGGAATCAATCATCTCTCTCTTAGCAAGAACCTCATACTAAAGATTGTGACTTAGAAGTCCAAAAGATAATACATTTACAATAGTTAGCTAATCAATTGCCAGATTCCTTTGCTGACCCGAATTGAGTGACAAAATCATATATACCAGCTTGTAATGCACCAATTCGTATAGATGTCCAGGAAGGACACAATCAAGTTTCTACTGAGTCTAAGGAACGTGGTAGACCAATTGGTTCCAAAGATAGGAACCTACAGAAAACTAAGAAAGGTGCTAAGAATGAAATCGTGGTTAAGGAAGCCATTGACACTGACAAGCCTGATGTGTCTAACAATGAAGTTTGGGACGCCGAACCTCAAGCCACTGATGGTCCAGATAATAATGAGATATCAATAAATTATGTCATGTCTGGAATACAATGGAACAGAATGAATGTCGACATTGATGATATATTTGCATGCAATGTAGCACTTGATGTAATGTATGAGAATGAGGATCATGAACCCACGTCTAAAGTAGAGTGCACTCAGAGACCAGATTGGCTCAAATGGAAAGAAACAATAAATGTGGAATCAAATGCTTTTAAGAAAGGAAATGTGTTTTGCCATATAATTAAGACACCTTTAGACATGAAACCAGCTGGACACAAATGGGTCTTTGTGAGGAAAAGAAATGAGAAAGGTGAAATAGTGAGATATAAAGCACGACTTGTAGCACAAGGATTCTCACAGAGACCAGGAATAGATTATGAGGAGACATAGTCCCCTGTGGTGGATGCAAATTTTTTTAGATTTTTGATAAATCTGGCCATAAGATAGAAATTAGACTTGCGGTTAATGGATGTAGTAACTGTGTATTTGTATGGTCCACTGGATAATGAAATTTACATGAAACTCCCATAAGGTATTGAATTGCCAAAAAGGGTAAAAGGTTCTCGAGAACAACATTGTATAAAGTTGGACAAATCACTTTATGGACTGAAACAGTCAGGTAGAATGTGGTACAATATGTTAAGTGATTACCTAATCAAACATGGCTATAAGAATGATCCAATCATTCCATGTATTTTCATAAATAAGTTTAAAAAAGGCTTTGTGATCATTGCAGTATACGTGGATGACCTGAACATACTTGGTACCTCTGGAGAGATTACCCAAACGGTTGAAATCTAAAGAAAGAATTCGAAATGAAAGATTTGGGACAGACTAAATTCTGTTTGAGTTTACAACTTGAGTACATTAATAATGGAATCCTTGTCCATCAAATGGCATATTCAGAAAAGGTACTCAAACATTTTAATATGGACCAATCTCACCCATTGTCTAGCCCCCATGGTCGTGAGATCTCTGAATTTAGATACATATCCGTTTGGTCCAAAGAAGAAGGATGAAGAAGTCCTTGGTCCTAAAATGTCATATCTCAGTGCCATAGGAGCTTTGATGTATCTGGCGAGCCACACAAGGCCAGATATATGTTTTGCCATGAATTTGTTATCTAGATTCAGCTCATGTCCGACCCAAAGGCACTGGAACGGGATTAAACACATTCTTCATTACTTACAAGGAACGAAAGATTTGGGTCTGTTTTACACTAACCAACATCAAGATGGTTTGATTGGTTTTGCGGATGCAGGTTACCTTTCGGATCCACACAATGTGATGGGAATCAGACGGGCCCGCGGACCAATTTCATTCGGACCAATCGGAGGTTAGGGAACAGCACGTACCAGAGCAGGATTCACCAAGTCAAAAGGAGCTGGACCAGTTCGCAGGACCATCGGAGAGGATTGCTCGAGGAAACCAGGATTTTTCCCGGGAGGATCGGATGATGTATCGTGACCCGTACCCAGACGACCATGGTGCCGAACGTACAATATATCGCTTCAACCCGCGGACGACCCAAAGTGAGCTGATCAGGGAACCACGACCGGACGATCGAACTGACCAACCAACTGAGGTTCCTTCTCGACCCATTTTTACGAGAAAGGAAGAATGGGACAGCCAGAAATGCATTTGCCCGAGTAGATTTAGCCATGCATCGCAACACTCGTCCGGCCCTGGTTTTTGCCCGAGACCATGACCCGAGCGATGGGGTTAAA
>KE155271.1:0-24094 GCA_000411075.1 Sisymbrium irio
ACTCTTGCTACTAGAATACCTCCCGTGACCTCTTCTTCTTTCTTAATTTAGACATACGCTTCTCTCTCATGTAATCATCATCCTCTGAAGTAGAAAAATACAGAGAAGAACCTAAAGCACTTCATTCAATCTCATCTGAATAGTCTTTAATCCGACGAATCTTCTTTGGTTCTCTTCGCCTTCTTCTTCCTTTTCACCGACCGCAACAGCACAAAATATAACTATGAGCCATCAACCAAAAAATCCCTAATTTAGACAACTTCGTAAGGGAAAGATGGTAGATCTGATTTCGATACTTTTGAAAAATCAAACAAAAAAATCAATTCTTCTACTGGAAGAATCATAACTAACCAATCGGTGATTCGGTGTACAATGAAATCGAAGTCATCTCCGTCTTTGAAGTAGTTCTCTAGTGTTAGCAACTCCGATCGGAATCGATTGTGACACTGATTTTTTTTATTGGAGATGATGAAAACGGAAACGGTGTGAATAAGGGTACAATTGTCTTTTACGAATTTAATGAAACATTCTAGTCCTTTCTATTTTCCTCAAAACATTTTTGTGATAAATATCTCAAAATACTTTATTTTACTCATTATTTCATTTTTGAAAACTTGAATTATTATTATTTTCTGTTTTTTATTTAATAAACTTTGACGAATTTCCACAAGACGTCAGAAACTCAAAACGGTGCCTGAGACTGTTGAGATAATCAAAAACGGTGCGTTTAGAGCTCTACTCTCGGCGTTGCTTCAATCAATGGCGAACGGTGGAACGTCGTCCTCCTCTTCTCAGCCGGTAAACCTCAATCTATTTACATCTTCCCAATCTCTGTCGCAATTCTCTAAATCAAACTCTATTTCTCAGGAAGCTGCAGATGAATCGCAAGACTGGATAGTCGGAGCCGGATCGGGTTGGGTGGAAGCCCGAACATCATGCGATCACTTGAATTCTCTCTCTTCCGATTTGGCTCGCTTACCAAATCCTGACACTCCTTGTTCAAGGTTTTTCCCCTTTGATCCCTTTTTTTACGTGTTGATGTTTTGGTCTCCACTACCTTCACTTGTTAGATAGTTATTAATTAGCACACTTATCACTAATCAAAGTGTTGTTAAGAACGCTTGATGCTAATATGTAATATAGTTTTTAACTAGTTTGTACCAAATAGTTAATGGTAGAATGATTTAAGAATACTTATTACTAATCAAAGAGTTTGTGGCGTCAAGCTTGTATCTGACTTAATATTATTGAACACATCATAGTTCTTTGGTAGTATATTGAGTTGGCACCATTGTTGTGTTTAACTCATTTAATGTGCGTAAGGTGCCCAACCTGGTTGATAGTTGGTTATGCCTTTGTCGGAAAGAAGTTCAGTTCGGTCGTTTTGTGAGTATGACAGTTATTTGGCATTGAATTAAGGTCATTGCACACAGCATAACTAAATTTAGTACAGTTCTTTCGTTTTGTCTCTCTGAAGTCAAAGGCTAGAATGTATGAATTGGCTCTTCTACTTTGTGATTGCTTTGTTGAAGTTGAACATATAGAAAGATAGGGATTTTATGTAATTTCCTCTTGTGCCATAGGTGAATGCTTTGTAGTTCTGAATTCCAAGGGAAAAATCTCAAACACTGTGACAAACCTGTTGTGTTAACGCAATTTATCTTTACTTTTTAAGGTGCGAAAACCCCGTAGAGAACTGGTTATGCCTTTGTTGTAAAGAGGTTCTATGCAGCCGTTTTGTGAACAGACATATGCTTATGCATCATCAACAAACTGGTCACTGCCTTGCACTCAGCTACAGGTATAAGTTTTCAATTTTCATTATATTTTTTATTTTATTTTGCGGCCACTGATGCTAATTTGGTGGGAGGACAGTGACTTGTCGGTATGGTGCTTCTGTTGCGAAGCGTATCTTGATGCTCAGATCATTTTGCAGCTTAGACCAATTCACCAGGCTGCGTATATTCTTAAATTTGGCGAGGCTCCTCCTTTACCCCAACTTTGAACAGTGAAATCTCTCTTTTTCTTACCTATTTTGCGTTTGTATTTCTGGATGTGTTTAGGGAAGATGCTCTGGTATATTGAGTAGCTGTTGCTATTTTTGGTTCCGTGAGATTGGGATTACGTTTCTTAAAAAAAATATGTATTATCATAATATAGTCTACTCGTTGCGTAAATTTTAATTTTATAAAACTTAATATATTATATTTTATTTATAAGAATATTTTTATTTTTATTTTATTTCTTTCACTTTTAACTAATACAACCTAAGAAATTATTCCTTTTTATTTTACTTTTATAAATAAATATATATTCTTATATTTTAGTAAAATTTACAAATAATAAAATAAAATCTCGTATTTTTAATTCTAAATTTATAAAAATATGATAAATGAATATATGTTTTTTTCTTTAATTAAATTTTAATTTAATTGAAAATCGAATTGTTCTTTTTAATATTTAACTTTGAAATCAATAAATTATTTTTGATTTATTAATTAATTATTTATTTTTCAATTAAAAATGTTAAAAATAAGAAAAATTGTATTAAAATTAACATTAATGATTATCATATTTTTAAAAATAAGAATTAAAAACAAATATATTTATTATTTTTATTACAAATTTATGGTAGAAATACATTCAATTGAAAAAAAAGATTTGGACTATATTAATATCATTATCACATAAAAGAACAAAAATGATGAAATAAAAAAAATTACAATTGCAAAACATAATAAATAATTTACAATTTTTCTTTTGTTAAAATTTTCATATCAATTACAAAATAAATATAAAATTTTCAAAATTTTTTTAACATACATAATATTAAATATATATTTTTAAATGTATTTTAATTTCTAATATTTTCCGCTTCTTATAAAATGAATTATTACAATATAGATGTGTATTGATGGATTAATTTTATCAAATACAAAAAATTTTAATTCAATAGAAAAATCAAATTTGTGATCTAATAAAATGGAAAAATAATGAAACTTAATAAAATGAGAAAATAAAGGTAAAAATACAGAATTCAAAAGCAAAATCATAAAAAATATATATATATAACTCAGTTGAAAGGACATGTGTCACATTCTCATAACTCTAAAAGAAAAACCCTACTTTATTATATAAGATTAAAATATAGATGTGTATTGATGAATTACTTTTATCAAATGCATAAAATTTTAATTTAATAGCAAAATCAAATTTATGGTCTAATAAAATGAAAAAATAATGAAACCCAATAAAATGAGAAAATAAAGGTAAAAAGCCACAATTTAATAGCAAAATCAGATTTATGGTCTAATAAAAATATAAATAATATAGCCCAATTGAAAGGATATGTATCACATTTTCAGAACTCTAAAAGAAAAACTCTATTTTATTATATAAAATTACTGCATGCCGTTCAATAGTTAGCGTATAATGTGGTTTGGAAATACGAAATCTTATCGCGAGTTTCTACTAATGAAACGAAATAAAAAATCTTATGGTGATTTTCTATTAATAAAAAAAAAACCTATCTGAGAAAGACTACTCAATACAAATACTCTTACTGCATCCAAAGATTAATGAGTCAAGTCGTGGATATGATCTTTGTGGTTTTGCAGTCTCAATAAATATATTGTTTTGTATATAAAGAGATGTGCATCGAACCATTTAACCATCACAAATTCCAGTTCTTCGTTTATCGCTTTTTTCTCTTTCATTAATAGATTTTCGAGAAAGTTGAAAAGAAGGATGCGGAAAAACTTTGGGAACTTAACGAGTTCCATTTCTATTACTCATTCTTTTCTCTTTTTATTCCATTTTCAGTTTGAAAATGTATTCTCGGTACACTTGTGTCATCCCGAACAAAGGGATGCACTTCTTGGGTACAAAAACGAGTTTCCGGTTGGCAAACCTTGTCCTCCTTGTAAAGGTTTAACCCTGATCTCTTGATCACTTAGCAACTTTAGGTTCGATACTTGATTGAATATAAAGACTAAACTGATTGCAAGAACTAAATCAACACGCAAGAACACAAAATTGTTTATCCAGAATTCACCGAAGCTACATGTCTGGGAAGAGAAATAAATTCTCATGCATTCACTATCACTTGAATGGCACCGATCAATCTCTTAACAGAGTTACAATGTATACATGTATATGCGATTGAAACTTCTCAACCTACGACACGATATTCCTCCACGAAAACGAAGCACACGAAGAACCTCAGAGAACCGCCGCACACCACAACCACTGCAACCAGAGCAACCTTCGGAGAAATCCTGAACCTGATCACACAGCCTCCTCTCTCTCTCGAATTTCCTGAACTCTTTCTCTGTATCTTGATCTTTCGTCGAAGAACAGCTGAATGTTGATGACGATGAACAGTGCATAAGTCGTTGACGACTAACGACTTATCCCCTTGTGGGCTTGTAACAAACATAACGGCCCAATGCCAAGCAAGTTTTTCCCTTCGGCCTTTGAACATACTTGGCAAAGCCCAAACTGTCCCAAACTTAAAACCGACAAATATCAACAAATCTCCACCTTTGTCGACTTCAGAGGTTTACCTTGAGTATTCCAATAGACCGTGTTCCGACAAGCAAACCGCCTTTGCCGCAACACCCTGAATGCACCTCCGTCTTCACCACCTGAAGACTTGCTCATTTATGAACTTGAGCCGCCGAGCTCACCAACTCTTATGCTTCCGCCTCCGTCTCCTCCAATCAACTTCTCAGCTGAACTCAGTAAGTAAAGCACAACCACAACTGAACTCTAACAGCAACTGAACTTTACCGACTAACTGACCACCTCTTCCAACATAACACTTTTCAGCTCTAGAAGAGATCTGAGACTATCAGACATCAGGTAAGCTCACTCAACTCTTACATCGACTTTAATATCAAGAGTTACCAACCAAGACCACTACTGACCTCGATCTCCTCTAACCAGGTTACCTGCGAGACGACCAATCGACATAGCCGTCGCCGCATACGTTCGAGACTGGGAGGACTTTGAGCGTTACGAGGCACTTTTCGAACGCATTTCCGGGTATGTACTTCGTCAACATATCTGCTGGATTTAGAGTAGTATGAATCTTTAGAATCTTGACTAGGCCTGCATCAACAATGTCCCGGATGAAATGAATCTTAGTAGCCACATGTTTAGTTCTATCGTGATGAACTGGATTCTTTGCTAGGCAGATAGCACTTTGAGAGTCACAATGTAGTTTAAACAACTCTGACTTGAATCCCAGCTCTTGACAAAACTCCCGTAGCCATAACCCTTCTTTAGTAGCTTCTGACAAAGCCATGTACTCAGCCTCTGTGGTGGAGAGAGCTACCACATGCTGTAACGAAGACCTCCAACTGACTGTATTTCCTCCCACCTTGAAAGCATAACCCGTTACTGATCTTTTTAGTCAAGATCAGTAGCATAGTATTAATCACTAAACCCTTCGATGTCAAAATGTCCAGCCTTAGTGAAAGTTAAACAGATCTCTGAAGTCCTCTGAAGATACCTCAGAACCTATTTAACCGCTTCCCAATGTTCTCTACTCGGAGTCGACATGAACTTGCTGACCAACCCAACTGCGAATCCCAAATCTGGTCTTCACCCAACCATTGCATACATCAAACTTCCCACGACACTTGCATATGGCACTGAATCCATCCTTGGTGCCTCTTCTTCCCATTCCTTTGGAGTTAAGCTTTTCAACTTGAACAATGAATTCACCGGTGTAACCACCGACCTGCTCTCATCCATCCTGAATGTTTTCAGAACTTGTTTGATGTACTTCTCTTGAGATAGTCTGAGAATTCTATTTTTCCTGTCTCTTATAATGTTCATTCCCAGTATCCTTAAAACTGGTCCCAAATCCTTCATCTCAAACTCCCTTTTCAAGCTATCTTTCAAGTCTTTTACCATTTTATTATCCTTGGCAGCTATAAGCATATCATCAACATACATGAGAAGATACACTCTATCCTCAACACTCGACCCTTTATGATAAACACACTGATCCTTGACACACCTAGTGTATCCATGTGACTTGATGAAAGTGTCAAAACGCTGATTCCACTGCCGAGGTGACTGCTTCAACCCGTAGAGAGACTTTTTCAACAGACAGACCTTTCCCCCATCTCTTTTCTTTATAAACCCTTCCGGTTGCTCCATGTAGATTGTCTCATCTAGGCTTCCATGTAAGAAAGCTGTCTTCACATCAAGCTGCTCTAACTCTGTGTCATAGTTTACTACAAATGACAACATAATACGGATAGAGACATGCTTGACCACCGGTGAGAAAATCTCATTGAAGTCCACTCCTTCTACCTGAGTAAAACCTTTTGCCACTAACCGTGCCTTATACCGAGGTTCCTCAACTCCTGGGATTCCCTCCTTTTTCTTGAAGATCCACTTAGAACCCACAACTTTTTGGTTGTTTGGTCTATCAACAACATCCCATGTGTGATTCTTGTCAAGTGAGAACTTCTCCTCCTTCATTGCTCCATTCCATTTTACCCAATCCTTGCTTAGCCGTGCTTCTTTCAGTGTCTTAGGCTCATCTACCTCAATGTCTGCTGCACTAGCGAGAGCATAAGCCGCATAGTTTGCATCTTCATACCTTGAAGGCGGTTTGGTAGTCCTTCTGACTCTATCACGAGCCAAGAGATACTCGTCAAGAGACTCACTTCCAGTTTGCTCCACCTGGCCCGAATTATCTTCTTATTCTGTCTCAGACTCTGAGCTGTCAGACTCCACTGAGATAGCTCCACCTGAACCTGCTGCCTCTGTACTACTACTTGACGGACCCTGAATCAAATCTGTTCGAAATGAGACCCGCTTTGATGCCTTCCGCTGAACTTGCTTAACCGGTTCCGGTTTCATGTACAGACATTCCTCATAAAAAAACCACGTTTCTACTGATTGTAGACTTTCCTTCTTCTGGCAACCAAACCCTGTAACCTTTAGTTCCCTGAGGATAGCCCATGAAGATTCCTTTTAGAGCTCTAAGACTTATCTTGTCTTGTATAGTGTGAACATAGGCAATGCACCCAAACCTTCTCAAATGACCGTAGGTAATCTTCTTTCCAGACCAAACTCCTTCTGGAATCTTAAACTGAACTGAATCATTAGGAGTTTTATTTATCAGATACACTGCAGTTGAAGCTGCTTCAGCTCAAAACCTCTTTTCCAGTCCCGCTTCTGCCAACATACACCTGATCTTATCCCCAATAGTCCTGTTCATTCTTTCTGAAACACCATTTTACTGCGGAGTATACGTGCAAGTTCTGTGACGCTTGATCCCAGATTCCTTACACAGCTTATCCATTTGAATGTTACAAAACTCCAAACCATTGTCTGTCCTTAGACACTTGACTTTCTTTCCTGTTTGAGTTTCTACAAGTTTCTTCCATTCTGGAAAGTTTTCAAATACTTCATCCTTACTCTTCAGAAACCTTATCCAGACTTTCTTAGAATGATCATCAATGAAAGTTAAGAAATACTTGCAGCCAGACAAACTTTTTTCATTTCCGGATGAACCCCAAAGATCACTGTGAATGTATTCTAACACCTCGGTTGATGTGTGTTTTCCTTCTGGAAATGGTTGCTTATGGGGCTTTCCGAGAACACACTCTTCACAAAACTCCAGAGTGTGAACTTCTTTAGAATCCAGATATCCTTCCTTTACCAGAATATTCATGTTCTTCAAACTCATGTGGCCCATTCGAGAATGCCATCTGTTGGTGAGATTTACTTCTGCTTTTGCAACTGAAGACTCTGCATTTACCAGTGAACCTTGCAGATAATACAAACCATTGCGGTAATTTCCCGAGATAACTTTCTGTCCTTTCTTGTAGAATGTGACTTTGAAATCTCCACCTTCATAGTTGCAGCCACTCTTTTCTAACTGACCATACGAGATTAGGTTTCTCCCGATGAGTGGCATATACCTCACGTCTGTTAACACGATCACTGACTTGTCCGGATTAAAAATTTTCAGCTTCCCAATACCTTTCACTTCACTCACTGTGTTATTCGTCATTAACACATCTCCACCTTCGAATTCTTCAAAATCGAATAAAATTTCTTTATTTGGAGTGATGTGAAAAGTACACCCTGAGTCCAAAACCCATTCGTCCTTGGTATCATGGACACTTGCAGTTAGTATCATAGGTTGTTCCTTTTCTTGAACAACATTCGCCGAGTTTACTGACTTCTTGTCCTTCCTTTCTAGACAGTCCTTTTTGAAATGTCCTTCTTTTCCACAGAACCATCACTCTCTGTGTTTATTCTGATATTTGCCTCTCGACTTCGACATGTGTCCACGGTTCTTTCCTTTTAACTTTCCACCGTTACTTGAACGCTTATCACTTCTGCCTCTAGAGTCGCTGGTAACCACCAAACCTTCAGCATTGGAATTTCCTTTGCCGAGGAGACCCTTCTCTCTTAGCTCAGCTTCCTTAGCATATGCAGATGAGGTGACCTCTTTCACTGTCAACGTTTCCTTCCCATTTCCATACTTGAGAGTATGCACAAGCGAATCAAATTGAGGAGGTAGACTTGTTAGAATCTGAATGGCTTGATCCTCATCTGATACTTCTATGTTCAGACTTGCCAAATCATCAACCAACTTCAAGAAAACATCCAAATTTTCCTCGATGCTCTTGTTCTCACTCATCTTATAACTCGTAAAACTCTGTTTGAGATAAATTCTATTTGGCAGTGTCTTGGTTTGATAGTCGTCTTCTAGGGCTCTCCATACGTCCATAGCAGTCTTTTCTTTCATGACTTTCCTTAACACAATGTTGGTCAAACTCGAGCAGATTAGATTTCTTGCTCTCGTGTCCTTCTCCTTTGCCAGTGGGTCTTTCTTTGGGTCGACTTTCGGCTTTGCTTCACCTTCAGTTTCCGACTCCTTTTCCGAGTCTTCTTTGATAATGTGTCCCAGACCTTGCAAATCAATCTGCATCATCATCATAAATTTCCACATACCGAAATCCCCCTGGCCGTCGAATTTCTCCATTTCAAACTTTCCATGAACTGACTCCATTGACACAACCCAGAACACCGAGATCCCTTTGATCGATCACCTAGAACCTAAGGCTCTGATACCACTTGTAAAGGTTTAACCCTGATCTCTTGATCACTTAGCAATTTCACGTTTGATACTTGATTGAATATCGAGACTAAACTGATTGCAAGAAACTAAATCAACACACAAGAACACAAATTGTTTACCCAGACTTCACCGAAGCTACGTGTCTGGGGAGAGAACTAAACTCTCATGCATTCACTATCACTTGAATGGGACCGATCAATCTCTTAACAGAGTTACAATGTATACATGTATATGCGATCGAAACTTCTCAACCTACGACGCGGCGTTCCTCCATGAAAACGAAGCATACGAAGAACCTCAGAGAACTGCCGCACACCACAACCACTGCAACCAGAGCAACCGCCGGAGAAATCCTGAATCTGATCACACAGCCTCCTCTCTCTCTTGACTTTCCTGAACTCTTTCTCTGTATCTTGATCTTTCGTCGAAGAACAGATGAATGTTCATGACGATGGTCGTTGACGACTAACGACTTATCCCCTTGTGGGCTTGTAACAAACATAACGGCCCAATGCCAAACAAGTTTTTCCCTTCGGTCTTTGAACATACTCGGCAAAGCCCAAACTGGCCCAAACTTGAAACCGACAAATATCAACACTCCACTGGTGGTCATCCGAAGACAAAGTCATGGACGAATAACAGCGACTGTTGTTATTGGGAAGGTATCACATGTGATGCCAAATCTGGAGAAGTAACCGAGGTAGACCTTCGTTACAGCTGCTTCCATGGCCGGTTTAGTTCTGATACCCAGTTTTTTAAGGTTCAAAGCCTTCACTTACTCGACCTTTCATTTAATTATCTCAGCGGTCAAATTCGAAATTCAGTTGGAATCTTTCTCATCTCATATATCTCGATCTCCATAATAACAATTTTGTTGGTGAAATCCCATCTTCACTTGAAAATCTTTCTAATCTCATATTTCTTTTCCTTTATAACAACAGTTTTATTGGTGAAATCCCATCTTCACTTGGAAACCTTTATCATCTTGAATTTATTTTCCTAGTTTACAACAATTTTGTTGGTGAAATCCCATCTTTGCTTGGAAACCTTCATAATCTCAAATATTTTGTCCTGGCTTACAATAATTTTGTTGGTAAAATTCCACACTCATTTGGAAATCTTTCTAATCTCATAGGTCTCGACCTCTCTCACACCAATCTTGTTGATGAAATTTCATATTCATTTAGACATTTTTCTAATGCCCAAACTTTTGACTTCTCCCACAATAATTTTATTGGTGAAATCCCATCTTTACTTGGAAATCTTTCTAATGTAAAATTTTTTTGACATCTCTCACAATAATTTAAGTGGTCAAATCCCATCTTTACTTGGAAATCTTTCTAATGTGAAATTTTTTGACATCTCTCACAATACTTTAAGCGGTCAAATCCCATCTTCACTTGTAAACCTTCCAATGTCACATCTCTCGACCTCTCTAATAACAACTTTGTTGGTGAAATCCCTCGATTTATGAGAAATCACAAGAGTATTCTAAGCTTGCTTGATGTCAGTCGTAACCAACTGGTGGGAAAGCTTCCAAAATCTTTGACCCATCCCTCTACTCTTACATCTCTGAATGTGAAAGGCAACAAAATCAATGAAACATTTCCTTTCTGGTTAAGTTCTTTGCCAAATCTACAATATCTTATCCTTTCCTCCAATTCATTCCACGGACCCATACCAAAGACCCAATTTTCAAACAAGCTGAAAATTATCGACATATCACATAATCACTTCAGTGGAACTTAATCAGATATATTTTTCAGTGGCAGCAATCTAAGTTCAGTCAATGTTGGTCACAACCAATTGGTGGGTAAACTTCTGAGGTCATTGTCTCGTTGTTCTTCTTTGGAAGTTTTAAACGTGGAGCACAACAGAATCAATGATACTTTTCCATTCTGGCTGCAATCATTACAAAAGATACAAGTACTGGTCCTCCATTCTAATCAGTTTCATGGGTCACTACAGTATCATCCCAAGGTTGCTTCTTCGTTTCCTAAGTTGGGAATCATTGACATATCATATAATTCCTTCTCTGGGAGCTTACCATTGGATTTCTTCGCATATTGGAGAGCAATGTCCTCAGAGCAAAACCGTTCAAAATTGAGTTACATTAATTCCTACTATTACGAAGAGTCGTTGGTTTTGATGAATAAAGGAGTAGAGTTAACTTACACGAGGATCCTTACACTCCTAACAGCCATTGATATCTCAGGAAATAGTCTCCAAGGAGAGATCCCCAAATCCATTGGTCTACTAAAGAGTCTTATTGTGCTCAATCTGTCAAGCAATGGTTTCAATGGCAACATCCCTTCATCTTTGTCGAATCTGTCTAAGCTCGAGTCATTAGACTTATCACACAACAAGCTTTCATGGCGAATTCCACCTGCTCTAGGGGACCTCACAAGTCTGTCTACGATTAGAGTTTCCCACAATCAGCTTGTCGGTCCAATACCACAAGGCACACAGATTCAAACACAAGATGCTGCGTCTTTTGAAGATAACCTTGGACTTTGTGGTCGTCCTCTCACTAAAACCTGTGGAGACAAAGTCATAGAGCAACCACAAAAACCAGAATCAGAGGAAGAAGAAGAAGGAGAAGGATTCTTGAGCTGGACTGCAGCTGCCATAGCCTTTGCGCCTGGAATCATCGTTGGAATGACGATTGGGTACTTTGTGATTCTACAAAAACCTCAACGGCTCATGAAGATTTCTGCCTTAACGAGGTATGTTGAATATTCAATAATAAAAAAAAATTATTTCTACAAACCTACACAATTTTTGTAACTAATTCACCATTCTCCTTTGATATCAGATCAACCATTGGGTTTGGTTACTAAAATATCGATGGAAAACAGAGTAATGTCTTGAATATTGTGTCCCCGCCCGACTTGCTTAGCATTCCATCTTATTGGGCTATTCTATTGTAATTAGGCTCTGAGCTTAATATTGTATAGTGTTATATTTATGTCTATTGTATGTATATTGATTTAATTTAAGGAGAGTAAAAAAAATTTAGTTAATTTTCCTGCTTATTCAAAGGAAATCTTGAAAAAAAATTAGTTAAGGGGAGAGTGTTTTGTAACGAAGTTATGTTCAGCCGTTTTGTGAACAGACACATGCTTATGCTCACATGCAGCTCAGACCAATTCATCAGACTGCTTACATCTTAAATTTGGCGAAGCTCCTTTACCCCGACTTTGTGCATTAAAAGCTATCTTTTTCGTACATGTATTGCTTTTTGTCTCTCTTTGGGTGTGTTGTTTTTTTTTTTTTGTTCCATGAAAGCTAATGAGATTTATTATGTTTCTTAACGATCATTGTTGTAGAAATACAATATTAATGTGTCTTGCAAAAATCATCAACGATCATTGTTGTAGGAATTTGTTTTCTTTACATTTTCTCTTTCTTTGAAAGCTAGCGTACACTTTGGTTCGGACAAACTACATCAATGTATAGAAACTGACTAATCAACGCAAAGACTTTTCCTCTTTGTGCGCAAAGTGAAGAACGATTAGTTAATAAGTCAGGAGACTTAGGAATAGTGGATTTGTCTTTGTGAAGCACTTCCAGTCCCAAAGACGTGTTAGTGAGTCAAGCTAAGTGGATTTATCTTTATCTTTGGGGATGACATACAGTCCCTGCTGTATATAAATAGAGATGAACATGAAACTATTTTTTTTTTTTTTTAGCATTATTGATATTCAAGAAAGTTAAATTGGTTTTAAGAAGGATTCCGTTCCCATTGATTTATTGTTCATCCCTTCGGTTTGTTACTTAACCGATGCGTTTAGGATTCCTGGCCGCCCTTCAATCCATGGCGAACGAAGCAACACAACGAACTGAATTTGTTTGTTCTCAGTTGAGTTCCTTTTACCTTTTGAATTAGTATTTTGGTAGCCACTTGACAAAGACTAGATATATTTATTATGTATTAGTTTTGATTAATTACTTTATTTGATTAGTGTTATGGTAACTGTAGCAAATAGTGGTGTACGGATGGGCTATAAACTGTGAGATAATCTCATGATTCTTTGTTTCATTTAAAAACGCTTATCAATTGTTTGCTGGCCGCCCTTTAATCCTATTAATTGTTTGTTTTCAACCTAAGTGGATGTTGTTTTTGGTTTTGGAATGGGATCTCTAAAACCGAACACCTTGGTTTGGCTCACAGGGAAAATTATGTGTATCATGAATTCAGAACACTGATCACAAATTGAAGAGATATATATGTTTATTGAAACATTGTAGTTTATTCTCCAAAAATAAAACATTGTGGTTCATTCTTAGGTTCTCACTTTAGGAGAATGCGTTTTCTAGGTTTCTGTTTGCTTAAGTTGGCTCTCTAATCAAATTGTCTTAATATTCAACAGATGTATATAGTCCCCACATAATATAACATATATTAGCATTGAGTGGAGGATATTGTACATGATTTTGCATTTAGTTAAGGACATTTCTATTGTTGTCTATATATATGTATGTATGACTTGGTTCTTCTGCTTTGTATTTTAATATAATGTCGACATGTGCCGTAGGAAATAGGGAGTGTTGAGTGATACTGAACTAATTCTACGGTAATACACTACCAAAGTTCTTGGCATTCTGATTGTTTTGTTTGGTATTTTATAGGGTTTAACATCATCAACAAACTAGTCGCTGCCTTGCCCTCGGCTATAGATCATGGGTTTTCAGTTTTCATTAGACTTGCTCTTTCTTTCTTGTTCATCAATATTCTGAAAGTTCAGTGATCTTTCTTTGGTATGGAGCTTCTGCTAATAAGCATTCTTGATGCTCAGATCATATTACAGCTGAGACCAATTCACCATGCTTCTTACATTCTTAAATTTGGCTAGACTTTTTTTTATCCCAACTTTGATTTTGTACGGGAAGACTATGTAAGTAACTCTGGAAACCAATCCGTGTTGTAGGTAACTCCGGAAACCGGTTTTTTACATTTTTTTTTGGATTATACAGGGTATCCTGGCTCCCACAGAAGTGGGTCCAAATTACCCACAAATGGATATTTACAGCATTATCGGCCTACCCACACGTCGGACCCCTGTCACTTTTTTACATGGTTTTTTTTTACACTTTTTCCATTAAGCTGTGTAGTTAAATCGTGATATCTCTCTGACCACTTCGAGTTTTGTGAAACTAAGTCCACCATCAAATTCTTACCGTCCAGACTAATCTGAGGCTCCGGAGCACAGCCATCGCTGCCCCATTCGCTGCTGAAATTCTCGCGCGTGTGCTCCACATGCCGCCTCTTTAGGTGCCGCCTTTGCCACCAGTTACTTTTCCAACAAGCCTCACCACCTCCATTAACCTCTGGTGCTGGGTGACTCGTCGCATTGATTCAGTGACTCGGACGGGTTGTCTCAGTCCAGTTCAGGTTGGATTATTGGGTCGGGTCTGATCATTGGGTCTGGGTCTGGTTCGGTTCAAGTCTTGTTTATCCGATTTGACTGTTGACCATTGACTGAATTGACATTTGAGCATTGATTGGGTTGATCGTGGACCGGTTTGATTATGTAACCGTTTCCACAGTTGGAATGCCGTTTTAACTCGATTTTCAATACTGATTCACAACTTGCATCTGTTTAATCATTTAGATTTCAGAAACCGCAGTGATACGATTGCTAAGATGAAGAATATATTCCGCAAAGTTCTATACTTTATATAGAACTTTTTATATGGATAATTTAGTAATTAGTATAAATGTGATATGTTTATCTTATCGAAACTTAATTTTTCTGTTAAATTAGACATATGGATATAAATGATTCAATCCATTGATTATCTTGCATGTTAGAACGACAAATGATTGTTATATATACATATATTTGTATAAATAGTTGAATATGTAGTAAGATTATGGGTGTAGAGAGATGGACTTTTGTAGTAGCAACACCATGTGTAAAGGTCTACTGGACCTTAGTAAATTTTTGTGTCCGATACCTTAAAATCGATATAGTGTCCATTAAACAATTCATCTGGACACTACTCCATCTAGTGTAAGCCTCTTTGGGAAAAGGGGAGTGGGCAATCACTTATTTTATTAACTATAGTCGTTATGTTTGGGTATTTTAAGTGCCATATTTAGCTATGTTTGCATTTAAAATGATTAGGTGCTTTTAGGGATTTTCATGACTTTTATGTGTATTTAGTTTCAAAACATTTTTAATGATTTTATTCGATTTATTGAATTTATTTATTTGTAATTCTTATGTGGAAGTTTATTAATTAGAGTTACTTAACATAGAAGTTAGAGTTTGTAATATGTCCTTCTCAAGTGAGGATAGGTGAAGTGTTACAAAAACCAAAAATTCATAGAAACTGAATAAATGACACCAAAACTTTGAATGGATAGTAGATGGTAGATGGCAAACACTTAATTTTACAGCTACTTTGTTGGCTTCTACTAGACTTCAAAGACTTTTACTCTTTGCATCAAACGTGAAGAACAGGAAAGGGAGTCAAGCAAAATGGTGAATTTATCTTTTTTTTTTTTTGTATATAAAGAGTTGAGCATGAAACCATTTAATCATCACAGTTTCCATATTTTACACTTTCTTTTTCTTATTTGATTACTGATATTCAGTTAAGTTATATTAATTTCAAGAAAGATGCAGAAACACTCTTGGAATTCATTGAATATAATTCATATAACTCTTTCTTTTTTCTTATTCATTTTTTATCTTCAGAAAATAGTTTCAATTCCTACTAAAAACTTGTGTCATCCAAAACACAGGGATGCACTTCTCGAGTTCAAGTACGAGTTTAAGATTGGCAAACCTTCTCCGTTTTGTATTATTGCTCACCCGAAGACAGAGTCATGGGTGAATAACAGCGATTGTTGTCATTGGGATGGTATCACCTGTGATGCCAAATCCGGGGAAGTGATTGGGCTAGACCTTAGTTGCAGTAGCGTCCATGGCAAGTTTCATTTTGATAGTAAGCTTTTTAAAGTTCAAAGCCTTCGTATTCTCAACCTTAAAAAAAATAATTTCAGTGGCCAAATCCCATCTTCAATTAGAAAATTTTATCATCTTACCACTCTTGACGTTTCTAGAAACTCTTTTAGTCGTTCCATTCCTTCTTCAATTGGAGACCTTACTAGTCTCAATTTTCTTGATCTCTCTCGTAACAACTTTGTTTCTAAAATCCCATCTTCATTTGGAAAGTTATTACATCTCACCTCTCTAGACCTCTCTAATAATAGTTTTTTCGGTGAAATCCCAGTTTCATTTGGAAATCTTTCTCATCTAGTCTCTCTCAACTTCTTTTATAATAATTTTGATGGTAAAATCCCATATTCACTTGGAAATCTATCTCATCTCACGTTTCTAGACCTCTCTAATAACAATATTAATGGAGAAATCCCATCTTCACTAGGAAATATTTCTAGTCTTTCTTTCCTCTACCTCTACTATAACAATTTAGTTGGTAAAATCCCATCTACACTTGGAAATCTTTCTCGTCTCACTTCTCTCGTCCTCTCTTTTAACTATTTTGTTAGTGAAATCCCATCATCAGTTGGAAATCTTTCTCATCTCAAAGATCTCATCCTTGCTCATAACAGTTTTTTTGGTGATATCCCACCTTCTTTTGGCAGTTTGAGCAACTTGGGCTTCTTAGATGTTCAGTCCAATAACCTTAGTGGTAGCTTCCCTCTTGCGTTACTAAATCTGACAAAATTGTCAATTTTATTCCTCTCAACCAATCAGTTCACAGGCAGGCTTCCTTCTTCTTTCAACAACACTATTGAATTGGGGAATAATTCCATTTTCCAATCATCATCTAAGCTACGAGACTTATACCTTGACAATAACAACTTCATAGGACCAATCCCCATATCTATTTTCCAATCAGTCAGCCTTTTGAAACTCCACCTTGGTAATAATCACTTCAACGGAAAACTGTCAGAGATATCTTTTAGTGGCAGCAACCTAAGGTCACTCCATCTTGGTCATAACCAATTGGTGGAAAAACTTCCGAGATCTTTGTCTAACTGTTCTTCTTTAGAGGTTCTATTCATCGAGGACAATAGAATCAATGATACATTTCCATTCTGGTTGGATTCATTGCAAAAGCTTCAAGTATTGGTCCTCCACTCTAATGAGTTTCATGGGTCATTACAATATCATTCCAACGTTTTTTCTTCGTTTCCTCAGTTGCGAGTCATTGATGTATCATATAATTACTTCACTGGAACTTTACCGTCTGACTTTTTCATGTATTGGAGCGCAATTTACTCAAAGGGAAACCATTCAGAATTGAAATACATTGGAGATCGTTCCTATGATCAAGACTCGTTGGCTTTGATGAATAAAGGATTAAAGATGAAGTACAGAAGGATCCTTACAAGCTTAACAGCCATTGATATCTCAGGAAATAAAGTGGAAGGAAAAATCCCTAAATCCATTGGTCAAATGAAGAATCTTATTATGCTTAATCTGTCAACTAATAGTTTCAGTGGCAACATTCCTTCATCTATGGCAAATCTGACTGAGCTAGAGTCTCTGGACTTATCGAATAACAAACTTTCAGGCCAAATTCCACCTTCTCTCGCCGACCTTACAAGTCTTTCTAAGATAAAGGTTTCCCACAACCAGCTAGTTGGTGCGATACCGCAAAGCACACAGTTTCAGACACAAGATGCTTCGTCTTTTGAAGATAACCTAGGACTTTGTGGTCGTCCTCTCAATATAACATGCGGAGACATAGACATAGAAAAATCACCGATGAAAGAAACAAAGGAAGAAGAAGACGATGAAGAAGAAGAAAGAGTAATAAGATGGAACGCATCTGCCATTGGCTTACCACCTGGGGTCATCTTTGGATTGATTATAGGGAACTTTGTGATTCTTCAAAAGCCGCAATGGTTCATGAAAATTTCTGGTATGACAAGGTATATATGTTGAATATCCCACCAACAGTTCTTTCTATTTAGACCTAAAAAGGTTGAACTGTTTCACCTTTCCTCTTACAAAATAACCATTAGTTTCTAAACGGTGTGTTTAGGTCTCCTTCGCCTGCTTCAAGCTATTGTGAACAAAGCATCACAATGGACTCAATGAGGACGGCGGACAACCCTGGGAACGAGGTATTCCATCAACAATTCTCTCTATTTGTACCTACAATTTTTGTAACTTTTTTGCCTTTCCCCAATAGTAACCCTTGGTTTCTAAACGTTGCACTTAGGTCTCAGCTGCCTGATTCAAGCTAAGATGAACAAAGCATCGCAGGATAGTACCGGGAAGAAATTGTCTAATACTTTTAAGAATTCTATTTTACTTTAATTATTTGACTCTTGGGTTACTTATTTAGTTAAGAAAGAACAATAAGTTTATTATAGTTCAAAAAAATAACATGGAGTTTACAAGAACTTCATACATCATTTCATCCTGAAATTTTCATCTTTTTTTTTCTCACAAAACGAAGTTTTATAGATGATTATTACTCTCTTCTAGCGGACGAGTTGCTTACATAGAAAGATGACAACGCCAAAAAAGCTATTGAAAATGCTGGCACAAGAGCCAAGCCAAAAACACAAATATAAAAGATAGGGGCAATCATTATACTTAAGCAGGAAATATTATAGAGAAGTTCTCGTATCTCAACAATTTGGAGACTAAGTAGTGTGATGATGCCATGGGAAATTACGAACATCATCAGTCCAAGTAATACCCGTGATTGATACTGTAACAAGTGCGAGACACACAATCTGAAGAACGGATGCTAGTGCCAGTCTCGAGTTTTGAAATATCAATTTATCGGTTCCATGACCAATTTCTTTGCCAAACGGAAGTTCATGAAAATTGCTATAAAAGGATTCATCCACGAGAACCCAAAATCACTTTCATTCGCCTTCTTCCTCTCAGAAATCGATTCACATGTATGAAATTCATATGTTTTTATTACTCTTTCACTTCGTATTGAACTTGTCTCTTGAACTTTTTGCTTGTAATTAAGCGTTGGTATTCTTAATTTCGTAACTAAGCAAGACTTGAACTCTGAAAATGGATTAGCTATTTTTAATTCATTAACTACTCATAAGTTGTAACTACACTCGTGTCGTTAGTTTAGAACTAGATGATGAAACTGAGCAACTACATTAGTGTGAGAAGATTTTATAACATAGATAAGTATAGAGGATAGGAACTAGATGATGAAACTGAGCAAATATATTCGAGTAATGGAACTAGGAACTAGATGATGACTTCGACGATAAGTATAGACAATAGAAGAGTTTTGTTCTTAAAACATGTCTCATTTTGATTACATTATTTTTTATGAGGTTTTTCTTTTTTTGTTTTGTAGATGAATTCTTCAGCATTTCCAAAGAACATTGAGGTGATAAGAAATTCTCACTTTATTACTAGTCTTATATGAGCATAAACTCGTAATTGTTAATTCATAATTCATAGTTTAATTTTGAACGGCTTCTTGTTGTTGTTTTGTTTATACTCGTTTGTACTTAGGATCAATGGCTACTTACTTTTATATGCTCATATAGGATTTAGGATCATAAACTTAGTATTTTGTTCTTGTTCATTATTTTCATTGTTCTATATTTACTCGTTCCTTAGTACTTTGTTGTTTTTGGTCTCGCTTATTAATGTTTGTATTCGTTAGGACTTAGGATCATAAATTTCATATTTGTTCTTGTCTTCTTATTTTCTTCGTACTAATTGTTTATTAATCAGTTGGCTGTTACCCCTTATTCGTTTGTTGTTTTCCTTTCTTCGTAATGATTGTTTATCAATTAGTTGGCTGTTATCCATTATTCGTTTGTTACCCATTATTAATTTGTTGGTTTTGGTCTCTGCTTATTAATGTTTGTATTCGTTAGGACTTAGGATCATAAATTTGATACTTGTTCTTGTCTTCTTACTTTCTTCGTACTGTCTTAAACTTCATATATGTTCTTATCTTCTTACTTTCTTTGAATTGTCTTATTTGTATTATGTGTAGATGGATTCTTCACCATTGCTGGAGAACGTTGATGTGGACAAGGAGACTGGAACCCAAGGAGCTGAGGATGAGTGTGTGAAGCCTGAAAACCGAGGCAAAAGAAAAAAGCCAGCGGCTACAAGGTCCCCTGTATGGGATCACTTTACCAGAACAAAGGAGGACTGCGATCAATGCAAATGCAACCATTGTCAGCGACCGTTTCAGTGTGCATCATCACAAGGGACTTCCAACCTGAAGAAGCATCTCATGTCTTGCAAGGCTTGGGAACATAGTCAGACTTGGGGTGCAACGATCATCAATCAAGAAGGATCTCTGATGAATGCACGAGTCTCGGATTCTGTTTTCAGGGAAGATTCTAAAGAGGTTTGAGCGCTAGCCGAGCTACCCCTATCGTTCATTGAGAGAATTGGTTGGAGACACTTCTGCAACCAAGTGAACCTCTACAGACCTAATTCAAGAAGAACTGTGACGAGAGACATTTTTGAAATGTATGTGACTAGGAAAGCAGCTCGGAAGAATTGGATCAAGGCTAATAAGCAACGAGTGTCACTTACAACTAACATTTGGACAGCTCAGACTACATGAGCAAGTTACATGGTGGTCACGGTGCACTTCATTGATCATAATTGGCAGATGAGAAAGCTGATCATTGGTTTTAAATACATTACAGATCACAAAGGGCAGACAATCTCGAATGTTCTGCTTAACTTTTTGTCTGAATGGGGCATAGAGAACCTGTTCACCATCACTGTGGATAATGCAACAGCCAACACATCTGCATTGAAGAGATTTCAAAGAGAATTCAGTCAACACAGCGATGAGGCATTGGTTTTGGATGGCGACTACTTGCATCTTACATCATCAGCTTCATTGTCAAGGAAGGTTTTGCTGGAGATAAGTGAAAATGTGGGTGCCATTCGCAATGCTGTGAAGTACGTGACGTCTTCAACTCCGAGGCTGAAGTCTTTTGAACTCAGAGTGGAGTCAGGGAGGATGTGTAGAGGAAGCTTGCCATTGGATATCAAGACCCAGTGGAACTCAACATATCTAATGTTGCAAAGAGCTCTGAAATTTAAGGTGGCCTTTGATAAAATGGAAGCTGAATACAAGCTCTACAATGACTACTTTAATGAAGTTGAGAATGGTAAATCAAGGAATGGGCCGCCTACTTTAAATGACCGGAAGGTTGTAGAGAGGTTAGTGAAGTTTCCAATCATTTTCTACAACTAAACTTTGGTTGTCTCTGGTTCTACGATTGTGCTCACAAGTGTTATGGTGAGATAGTCACTATAGAGAAGAATCTCATAAGTTGAGCAATAGTTTAGAGAATGAGTTGAAGTCAAAGGTTGATGACATGTAGCTAAGTTTGAAAAGTATTGGGATGAGGAACATTTATAGGATGTTAATTGTTGCTACTGTGTTTGATCCGAGTAAGAAGATGCAGTTTGCTAATATGTGTTTTGAGAAACTGTATGGTAAGGACACGGCTGATTCTAATGAGATGTATTCATCAGTCTACAATGTGCTGACTGCTATGTTTAAAGAGTATTTGATTGAAGTCTTAATGTGTACTGAACAGTGGATGAAAGCAGACATTAAGTTAAGTGAGAAAAGAGTTATGACAAATTCACAAATACTTGCAGATTTTGAACTTCATGACAAGCTGGAGAAAGGTAATTTTTAAAAATTTAATCATATTTTTACTTATAAAGTTCAGTTCACTTTGAACATATTTTACATATGTTTTCATGGTACACGCCTCAACTTGGACTAGGAGTCTAGAAGACTAAAACACTCGCTATAAGGTATTTTCCTTTCTCTTAACTCAACTCTCTTAGTTGCTTTCTTGTTTATGGTTTGGTAATTGGTATTTTGGTTTCATTCCAAATTAGGAATGGCTTAGAGAGTCATGAAGAAGGAGAAATACGAGTGGAAATGGAATGCTGGATTTCTTTATTTTTTTTCTTATTGCTTTTGAGTTTTTAAACTCTGTTGGTTTTCTTTGTTGTTTGGAATGTTGGATTATGCTTTTTATTTAGAAATAAAATGCTTATTTTGATTGAGTTTTACATCATCTCTTACATGTTTTGATGTTTCTCTTCTCTCTTTTATTTACTTTCTTATGCTTTTGAGTTTTGATGTAGTTGCATACTAAGAAGAAGTAGGAACAACTTCATCTCTTCTCTTCTGAAGTTTGCATTTGTTTAATGATTGTAGTTAGCTACTTAGGTACTCGAATTTCTCTTTACTTTGTTTAGTTTAGGTTTGGTTCAGTTTGGTTTTCGGGTTAGGTAGATAAATTCGGTTCAATTAGAGTATAATCTGGTAGATTTGGTTATTAGATTAGGAGAACCGAACCGGAACCGACTCAATTTCGGGTATATCCGATATTACCTGAATCCGAGAGGTATCAAACCGGAAAGACCCAATTGTGGGTATACTCGATATTACCCGAACCCGAGCAGGTATCAAACATATATATTACCTGTTCAGTACCAATTTTGCCATAATCGAAAGATCCGAAACCCGAAATACCTGACCCTAATCTGATCCGGTATCCGAATGCCCACCCCTAGGAACGATGATACAAAAATAACCTTCAAAACAAATATCTGCAATTTAACAGCAAACCATCCATGTAGACAAAAATCACTAGGAGAAGATACGGTTTGGGCCATGGTGGACAAAGGAACAAGCTAGAGGTTAACTGGTGGGCAAAACAGCTATGCAAAACTGGTTTTTGAGGGTTCTGATATTAAATCAAAGTCTATGCCATACACATCCAAAGGTAAGATTGATGGAGAGTATGAACACAAGTTAAAACTAAATAAACTTGGACTAAGCTCCCTTGAATTCTCTACAAAAAACAACAAAGTAAGATATTGGGCAAGTCCCTGAAATTTTCATCTATGATCAATATTATCTTTTTCTTTTTAATTTACAAGACAATCCTATAATTAATTTTAAAGTAAAAAGTATAAGTATTTATATGAAAATTTACTAATATTTTTTTTACCATAAGTTAATGTGGAAAATTTTATATACTTTAAATTATATTATTTTTACAGTTTCAATAATATAATATTAAACTTATGATATCTAGAAAATTTTGGTTATTACCTTATTTTAAAAATTATGACGGCAGATGTCATAATAAAGTTAACGCCATGTCAGATTTTTAATAGACAATGTCATAATATTTTTCTGAAAATGAATATGGTGATGACATACACAAATTACTTTTCAAATAATGTTTAGGGAATATAAAAATTATGATATTTAACCAAATTTGACCCAAAAAAACATTTACTATTAAAATTACATATGTCATAGTAAATTTGAAACCATATCACATTTTCAATAAACAATGTCATAAATTTTTGTATGAAAATGAATGTGGTAATGACACAGAAGTAAATCACTTTTCAAATCATATAGTAGACTAGGATAATACCTGCGCTATTGCGCATGATTAATTATTATTTTAAATTATATTTTTAATTTTATGTTTAAATTTTATTTTTAGTTTTACTTTTATAAATTTTATAAATTTTATAAATTGTTTATATTTTTTTAATTTTATCTTCACTTTTAACTTGTTATTTAAAAAATTCTTTTGATTGATACATAGTTATAAATATTTTGAGTTCTATAAGAAAATTAAGATAATTAAAATCTTCATCTACAAAAAGAATTTTATTTATTTTTAACAATTAATTTGATAATAGATTTTTTTAACCCAATTAATAGGAATATATTAGATTCCGTAGATTAAATTTAATAGATTTTTTAATTTCGTTTTTGTAGGAAAATGAGACTCATTAATTTTTAAATATTTTTAAAAAAGTGTTTGGCAACAGGTATAACAGATTAAAATAAATAAAAATAAAAAAAGTTAAGAAAAAATGTGGAAATGCCACATCCGTAAAAACAATCCTAAATGTTTCTCCTTACACGGGAAATATTAAATGATAAATTATTTTAATAGTAAAAATT
>KE155272.1:1344-20077 GCA_000411075.1 Sisymbrium irio
TGCATGCAAAGCAAGCATTAAATGACCTAGAAACTCAACAAAACACTTATGACAAATTTGAATTTGAAAGTGAGTCTTCATACAAGGCTTGGACGAATTTCTTTACTCCATATGGGCTGATTGAGCTTGAGGAGAATCAGCTAATGGGTCAATGATAATGTGGACCAATTGCCTCATTAAAAACATTTCCAAGAAAACCCAGTGGGACAAAACTTGGAGAAGGGAAAAAGAGCACAATTAATTCACATACCTAATTAGTGATCTCTTTTGGCCTGAATCAATACCAAGGTGGTTTGATTTGCCTCTGAATGATCTGTGGCTTGGGTTTGATGAAGTATTTCTTTGAGCTTCCTTAAATCGACTTGTAAGTCTTTTTGGTGCCTCTGAAACTTCCTCAGCGACAAGCTCATCCTCAGCTACAAGATTATTTTGTTCTGGTTCATACTCCATATCCTTAGTGCTGGCCATGATCACATCATCCTCTCCCACTTGAAAAGAATTTGTCCTCAAATCTGTTTTATCTGTATGGAAAAAGGACAAGTTAGTTGTCACATAATTTTGTAGAATTATGGACTTACCTCCAAATCTGTTTAGGCTCAGTTTTGGATGGAATGTTGCATCTGGTGGTGCTTCTTTGGTCAATATGACGCAGGTGACGTCTTGGTGTTTATCCTGGTCCAAATCAGGTGGCTTGAATCGTTTGTCTTCTTCTCTCCTTAAGGTTCTTCTTATGTGCTTCTTTGCTGCTTTAAAACCTGCATTTGGCTCTTTTGGAAAAGACAAGCAAATCATATCTGTGTGATTAAAAACATAGAGATCATTGAGAACACAGAAACTTACCTTAGCATAATCTAGTTCTATGTCTCTGGCTCATATTAGGATTGGTGGCATCCATCCATGGTGTAAACTTTGATATGCATCGTTATGAACTTTTCTAGACTGATGATATCATTGTTGATCTCCAAATTTGTTTTCTTCATGTCCATGTCCTGCATCAAAACAAGAAAAACTATACCAAAAATCTGGTAGTACATTGAAAGGCTTACCTTGCTTGGAATTGTAATTTGAACTGAGCTCAAGTAAACCGTATGGGGGTTCATCTTTGAACTTTGAAAAAGATTTAAATTCATTCTCACGTTCTTTGTAATATTCCATTTTGATCTTCCTGATCTCGGGTTCTTGAGTTTGGTAGTTGCTTGGGTTGGTGACAGCATCATAGTTTCTTGTTTCATAAGGTCTGGTCTTGAAAACAGTTGCACCTGTACCAACAAAAAGCAAGTTAGGCTTCATTCGTTTCTGGGAGTCTAGATAATTACCTCGAGTTTGTTGCTTTGGAGTTTGTTGGCAAATGTCTGGCGGATTCTCCTTGATTTGAATAGAACACATGAGTTCTTTTGCATGAGTAAGGTTCAGCTCTGCATTTCCTCTAGTGAAATCTCCATTTCTACTCGTGGTTCTTTCTTTAGATTCTCTGCAAATGGATTAAGTCTGTTGCAAATCTGGTGGCTTTCCTTTGATCACCAATATGTTGGTTGCACATTCAAATCTTTTCACGATGCTCTGGCTTTGTGGTTGAACCTCAATTGTGCTTCTCTGAGATGTCTCGTGAACAAGATACCTTTTCTTTTCCATGGAACCTGTTCTTTCCTGAGCACTCATGGGAAATAACAAGTGCATTACACTTGTAATAAAGAATTTAAAAACAGAGTATTTGAAACTATGACCTGTTATGAAATTTTGCCAATATGAAATCAGGTTCTGAGTTTCATCATTCTGGTATCAAGCAGGTGTTGATCTGCATCTAAACCACGTCCACCAACTGATCTTGCCTCAACAGAAAGGCTTGGGACACGCCTTTGACCTGCGATCAAGCTTAGCTCACCTTCTTGCTTTACAAGCTTCTTTTGTATGTTCATATCCTTATCCACACTTTCTTTTTCATCACATGTTCCTACATCGTTTCCCTTTGACCAAGGCAAGTGTATTATACTAGAAATAGTAACATTAAGAAAATTAACAGAACCATCACTCTCATCAACATTATTATTTTCAAGTTCTATAGTTGTGAGATCTGTTTTTCTTTTGGTTGGACATTCTCTAGCATAGTGACCACTGTTCTTACACTTAAAACATGTTATTTATAATAATTTCAAAGTGTTAGAAGACTTACCTGAAGTGTCTTTCTTTTGTGGTTCAAGTGGAAGTGAACTCGGTTTTGGTTGAGCAAACTTTTTCTGATCAGTTTGAGCACTAGATTGCTGCACTTTCTCTTTGTCTTTTGGGGATCTCTCTGGTTTCTTCCTTTGAAGAGTTTCGTCAAGCTCATGACAAAAGGTATCAATCTTGCTCTCCATTATTCGTTCCATCTGAGCCATAAGCTCTCCCACAAACAGATCGTTGCTCTTGTTGTTGATGTGTTTTCCATGTTCAACCTTTTTGATCACAGGCTTGTCATTTATGGAATCTGTTGCAGATATGACTTTCTTTGCTGTGAGTGCTGTACTAGTGTGACTTCTGCTCCTGAGTTTTGGTGCATACTGATCTTTTAGGAGCTTCTTCAGTTTTTCCCAAGTGGTGATAGATTTATTATTGTAGTACCACAGATTGTACTGCTCTTGCAACAACCACTTATAAGCTTCTCCGTTGAGCTGGCCAATTGCACAAGACAACCTTTTCTCCTTTTGTACGTTGCTGTAGATAAACCAATCTTCCATGTGTCTTTCCCATTCTAGATAGCTTTCTTTTCCTGAAAATGCATAGAGTTTGATTTTATTAGAAGATTTTTGGTAAGGAGAATTAAAATGATAATGATTTAGAAGTCTGAGAAGTTTTATGTGATCTACTCCATGTTGAACTCCTTGTGATGTCTGGTTGTTTGAAGATGATCTCTCCACGGCCTGCAACTTCTTCTTTACTCCAATTCTGCTTCCTTGAACTGTGTTGAACATAATCTGGTGGTTCAGGATCCAGTTCTCTTCTCTGTGAATCAGAATCATAATGTTCTTCACTGTCAGACCATAACTCCTCCATGTAAGCATCCTCTTGTTCATATGTGCTCTGGTCAGAATAAAATCCTTGATCTTCCATGGTCCAGAAATTCCTATCTTACACTTAACAAACAGAGATCAAGTGAAAAGAAATTTGAAAGGATAAAAACAATAAAAAATGGAAATCAAAACAGGTCTGTTGCAGGAAAGTTCGAACTAATTCAAACAGAAATTATTCAGAAATGAAAATTGAAATAAATTGACAAATCTTTTTGCAGAAAACGAAATTTAACAACAGGGGACAGTTCTGGGTTTTGATTCTTAACCAAACACTCACAATCAGCAAACAAAAACAGGTTTCAATGGGTTTTTCATTCAGGGTTTCAGATTGACAGAAAATTAACATCAAACAACTGACTTTTGAAATTGACTCTTGATGAACTGATGCACAGATGATGGATTTTGAATTTAAACATAAAAAAACTAGTGGAATAGATAAAAAAAACAAAACAGGGTATAAGATGATGATGAATTCAAATAGATAAACATACACAACAAAAAAAAAATGATTTTTTTGTGGGTTTTCTTTAAGAAAAACGAAAATCAGAATATGAAAAGACAGAGAATGATAGAAACAGATAACTCAACTTCAGAGTGTAGCTCTGATACCACTTGATGAGATCCTCCCAAGGATGGTCACTCTGAAACAAGTTGAGTATTGGATAGATTTTGCTGATGAAGCCTTGATGATGGATGAATGATGATGATCGAATAGTTTGACTCAGAAGCTTGCGGAATAGTTTCTGAAACAAACTTAATCTCTCATGGATATTACTCACCAAAAGAAACTAAGAAAGTGGATTGAATGGTCACACTAATGCTATGAAAATTCCTTTGATTAACCACTTTGAATTCTCTAGAAAATCACTCTCTAAAGAACACAAAGGATTTTGCTGGATATAACTCTTCAACAAGATGATCCAAACTAAGAAAGATTTTTGATAAAAGATTGGATAATTTTCGTGCTTGTCAGTACAAGGGGTTTTAAAGGAGTCAAAAATACAAGTCTTGCATGCAAAACAAGCATTAAATGACCTAGAAACTCAACAAAATACTTATGACAAGTTTGAATTTGAAAGTGAGTCTTCATGCAAGGCTTGGACGAATTTCTTCACTCCATTTGGGCTGATTGAGCTTGAGGAGAATCAGCTAATGGGTCAATGATAATGTGGACCAATTGCCTCATTAAAAACATTTCCAAGAAAACCCAGTGGGACAAAACTTGGAGAAGGGAAAAAGAGCACAATTAATTCACATACCTAATTAGTGATCTCTTTGGGCCTGAATCAATACCAAGGTGGTTTGATTTGTCCCTGAATGATCTGTGGCTTGGGTTTGATGAAGTATTTCTTTGAGCTTCCTTAAATCGACTTGTAAGTCCTTTTGGTGCCTCTGAAACTTCCTCAGCGACAAGCTCATCCTCAGCGACAAGCTCATCCTCAGCTACAAGCTTATTTCGTTCTGGTTCATACTCCATATCCTTAGTGCTGGCCATAATCACATCACTTAATGCCATAAACTCGACCACGAGCTCCGAGATTTCTTGGAAGCAAAAGCCATCAAACGTGCAGCAATGAAAGATCAGAGTTTGGTCCAAATAGATACAAAGGAGAAAAAAACCATAGCTCCTCAACTTAGCAAAGAAAAACAATCTGATGTTTATCGGTTTTAAGCTCAGAGAGAACAATCAACAGAGGGACATAACTCACGATATCAGCCTTCTAAACTCTGTGGCCAGAAAAGGAGAGCCCACAATGGTACCAAATCAGGTAAGGATTCCTCCGATCTGCATACTCGATATAGAGATGGAAACTATCTCTCAAACCACCACTCTGTAAGAAATCAGTCGGGATTCCGACCAAGATACAGTACACAACAACCTCATCAAAGTTCCTCTACAGCCGCAATTCTTAGAGAAAAAGTGTGGCGAGAGGTCAATCCTATGGACTTGAGTAACTTGACGATGCCTACACCACTTTCCGCTACTATTCCTTGAAAAGAAGGATCAAGCTCATCAAAACCTCCTCAAACCATATCATCCTAAAAGACTCTGATCCCAAGAGACCATGTAGACGTGCCACAAGGTAGATTGAGGAAACTATAGAAGAGGTCAGAAATGTTATAGAGCAGTACGTGAATTTTGCCACCCAGCTGAGTCTGCGACTCGGAAGCTAAGACTAACAGAAGCCCAAGGCCAAATTGAAGAAACGGTACTTCAAGTGATAACCACCACAGCAAGCGAGACCAAAGCCCGGGAGAACCAAACCACCAATCCAAACCCGGAGAGGATCTCTGCTACTCTCCGCCTCGGACCTCCGGCTGTGCCTGCAATTGAAAACATAAGTCAGAAGGGAGACAAGGAAACCAAAATAAAACAGGACGCCCTCCGGGTGGAAAGAATTTTACCTCCTCTCCAAAGCTGATATGGGGTTCAAGCTCACAAAAGAGACTGGTCCGGAAACCGATTGCTTCCTTAAAGAGAAGAGTACTCGCATCAGTAGACCAACCACTCAAAGATAACAAGCGCAAGAAGCCTAGAAATGAATCACCTTACTCAAAAAACCAACCTATTTGTAAGGTGATTCCGACAAAAGTGAAGAGAGGATGGATTTTCGGTATTCTCCAGCTCTTGTTCCTTAAAAATTCTGAGTTGGAACTGTCAAGGATTAGAGAATCCTCAGAAATTTCTTCGTATCTGGCATCTGAAAAAGCATTACTCTCCTGATATTATTTTCCTATCGGAGACAAAAAAAATCCACAGCCTTAGTCGTTAGAAAACTGGATTCACTTAGATACGAAAGGCACCAACTAATTGACCCGATTGGGCATGGGGCAGGCAGACTGACTTTACTGTGGCATGAAGAATTAAAATTGGAAGTCATCTCGACAGACCAAAACCTTGTTGATACGCTAATCTCCTATGAAGGGAAGAGTTTCTTTGCATCCTTTATATATGGTAATCCCGATAAAGCCAAAAGAAAACAATTATGAGATTGATTACTTGGACTCGTGGAGGCTAGAGACAAACCCTGGTTTGTTACAGGGGATTTTAACGATCTTATTATCAATGAAGAAAAGGTTTACGAACTTATCCTATCGGAGGGAGACCTCTTTGATTTACAATACTCGGGTGACCCCATGTCCTGGAGAGGACAATTTGGAGAAATTTTTGTTAGATGTAGATTAGATAGAGCTGCAAATGGATACTGGGCGGAGCTCTTCCCCACTGTGAGATCGTAATATTTAGGTTACGAAGGTTCCACGGATCTCAGCTTTTGAGTCTGCAAAAAAAAAAAAGAAGAGGAGGGCTTTTCAGATATGACAGACGCCGAAAAGACAATGAGGAAGTGAGGCTATTAGTAAAAGCTGTTTGGGAGGGAGATTCTCAATGCTCATTTCGGGACAAAAATCTCCTATACCCGTAGAGCAATCACTGAATGGAATAGACCACAACAAAAAAACAATGGCTGCATTATATTAAGTAAAAATCTGGAACTTGAAAATGCCCTCTCAAGCCCACTAAATGACACGTCGTTCATCCAGAATATCTCAAAAGAACTCGATGAAGCCTATTTGAAGTAGGAGGAATTCTGGCGACAGAGAAGCTGACTACTCTGGCTGAATCTAGGCGACCGAAACTTGGGCTACTTCCATACGGTTACCAAATGTCGAAAAAGAGCAAACACATTCTCAGTGATTGAGAATGAGCATAGAGTGGCAGTTTACAAAGAAGAGCAGATTACAAAAGTAGTTGTCAAATACTTTGACACCATCTTCACCTGGTAGAAAGGGAACATAGAAGAAGTGGTTAATTATGCCTTGCAGCCCATAGTCGAAGAAGAAACAAACAACAATATATCTCATTGCGGAACCAACCGTCACCTACTGAGATCAAGGAAGCTGCTTTCTCCATCCATGATAATAAGGTCCCAGGACCTGATGGATTTTCTGCAAATTTTTTCCATACCTATTGTGATTCCATTGGTAGTGACATTTTTCGAGAAGTCCAATATTTCTTTCGGCCTGCTGTAATTCCCATGCATATTAATGAGACATACATGCAGCTAATTCCTAAGATCAAGAGTCCAAGAAAAGTAAATGAGAACCGACCCATTGCACTATGCAATGTTTACTATAAAATCATATCCAAACTACTCATCCGACGATTACAACCTATTATCACGACCTGTTTCAAATTACCATAGTCTATGTAGTAGTGAATCCAATCAGCCATAACCCAATTTTGGTGGGATGGACAGAATGGCCAGAGGAAAATGGCATGGGTCTCTTGGCAGAAGCTATCAAAACCAAAGAAGTTGGGAGGCTTAGGTTCTAAAGACTTTAAAAGCTTACACGATGCATACCTTGCAAAGCTTAGCTGGCGGCTGCTCAACAAGCCGGAGAGACTTGCTGGAAATATCCTACTGGGTAAATACTGTTGTTCTGAGCCTTTCTTGACCTGCTCGGAGCCCTCTTCCTGCTATCATGGTTGGAGGGGAATACTCTTGGGTCGGGACCTCTTAACCGAGAACATTGTTTGGGTGATAGGAAACAGTATATCCATCAAAATATGGGAGGACCCTTAGCTACTCTCAGATGCGAAAAGAAAACCAATGGGCCCGGACTCAAACTACAAAAGATTGGAAGGTCTCTGACCTATTGACAGATGATTCAAGGAACTGGAACCTGGAGAAAAATCTGTAATATGATCCCCCTGGAAGAACATAACTGTAACATTCCGATTTCCGATATATGGAAACTTATGTAGATAGGTTAAAATAATTGATTTGGCTACTTAAAAAACAATTGTAGAAGATTTTGCTAAACCAACTTACACCACTATTACCGAGTGTTAATAAAATAAAAACACAAGAATCCATACTAAACCACAGAACCACTTAAACTGTTTAGTAAATTGAAACCAAAACAAGAAAAACTTGCTTTGACAAAATACGTTATTCAAAAAACGTCAAGCCTAATAAGCAATATGCAAACCAATTTCCTTGTTATGTTTGATTGATGAACATAATGATCTATGAACACTTGTTCTCATCAAAACAAGTAAATCATAACAAAGAAAAATCTGATGAAAAAGGCTGATTTTCAGTCACCACAATTTCTTTTATTCCTATTTTTTACATCAAAAACACATAAAAAAAAAATATCAGTTTTTGTTAGTATAATAAGATTAAACAAAAATTTAACTAAATAAATTGCCAATCATTAATCATAGATTATCAAGAACCAGATTATAAGTCTTATATGGAACAGGAGTGGAACCAGTGTAAGTGATTGGAAGACCAGAACCATTGCCAATCATAACTTCTCCTCCTCCTTGATAATGTGAGTGAAAGGAGAGGTTGTTGAGGTCCGAAGCTATATGGTGAGAAGCTGCACTGTCGAGGAGCTAAGGTGATGTGTTAACGGAGCTTGCGGTTGTATGATGAGCTTGATTTTTCCATTGTGGTGGTGGAAGAGGAAGATGGGGATCTTGCCATTGAGAAGGTTAACCTCGTCCCTGTGAGGATGACGGCATGCTGGAGCTGTATTGAGGACACCTTCTAGCACTATGACTGAAGACACCACATATTTGACACTTGCTTTGGTAGCCACGACCATAGCCACCACGACCACCACGTTGAGATAGGTTGCCACGTCCACCGGATTGATGTTGATGCTTTTGAAATTGTGTTGTGTTGGCAGTGATCGGAATAGGGATCTCTGCAGTCTCACAAGCCAGAGTGTTTTCTCTGTCTATAAGCTTTTCATGAAGTTATCAATAGAGATTGGAATGTCTCTCCCATTAACCATCTCCACAATAGCACGATAATCATCCTCGACACCATTAATGATGTAATCAAGAAGGTCTTCATGCTCTGTTGGTGCACCCAAAAGGGCTAGTTGATCCGCTTTACCAATGATGTTATGCATGTGTAGTCGTTGCCAGAGAGATTACCTTTGGTGCTGCGTTTGAGTTGTTTTTGAATTTGTTTAATGTGCCTCGTGATGGTTTCACGTCTGTGCTGTTCAGAACTTGCCAGATTTTTCTGGTTGTTGTTACTCTTGCAACGATTGGTTGAACATTGAAAAGAGCCAATCAAGCTGCTGTAGAAAAGTGTATCCTGACTATTCCAGGCAGCATAATTTGGGTTTTCCTGAGTAACTCCAAAAGCATCCCAAACGTTTTCCACCGGAGTATGATCGACATCATCGATGAAGGTGTGAAGTTCATGTGCTTCCAGGAGGGATTTGATCTGTAGCCTCCATCTGATGAAGTTTGTTGCAGTGAGTTTTGTGATGCTGGACATATTCAAAGAGATCAAAGTGATCTTAGGGTTCTCAACGATGAATATTGGAGCTGATTCAGCTGTGGAGAGAGAGGAGGATTTTCCTGCCATCGTGAGATGAGAGAGAGAGAGAGACGACCACGTGTATTTGAAGTAAGATGGAAGAGAGAAAGGAGATGGAGTAAAGAGAAGAAAGAGATTTGAAAGAAAGAGGGAGGTGTTTAGATTTTTTTCTGCTCTTATATTATATAAGATATTGAATTGTAAGATGACTTTATTAACATCAGAGTTGTGTTTATATACACAATACACTGAAGTCAAAATATACATGATACAGATATATCTCTTAGAGATAAACATAACAGGATCTTTGGATAATTACAACTTATACTAACAGAAACACAGAAATTAAACCCAGATAATCAAGCAATTGATTCAAATAAATTGAAGAAATTGCAGATTTGTCAACCAATGATCTTAGTTCAACATTGGCCCAATACATCAATGGAAAATTGTCAATAATGCACTTTTCATTATACACAAAATTACAATTTCTTTTTTTCTTTTACAATAATACACTAATTCATTAAGGGTAAGATGACTCTTATACCCTTAATGAACTAATAAGGAAACCCACGTTTCATCGTAGTCGTCGTCATCTTTTCCTCTCCGATTATTATCTCATCGGAAAATCAACGTCAACGCAAACAAACTCCAATTACCGATCAGCGATGCAACAGGAAGATTACAATTCATATTATCACCACCAGTACAACAGAAGATTACTATCTCATCGGGATTTGGTGATTCTAAAAACAGAGAAAACAAAAACAAAATCAATGGAGATTTGTAGATTCATTGAGAGAGACAATTTGAGAGGTTTTTACCTCCAGATCTACAATAGAGGTTGGATTGTTCTTCAATTTGCTGCAAAAACCGGAGCTAATGATAGAGCTCTTATTATCGTCTTCTGTGGTGGAGGTGATAGAGTATCCACACTAAAGTTTTATACAGCTTATACATATGTAAAATTTTATTAAGTCTTATGAAGTTTAATAAAGCCTTATAAATTTTATAAGGCTTTATAAATTTTATAAGGTTTTATAAATTTTATAATGTTTATAAATAACTTTACAAACCATTATAAATTTATATAGTGAAAAAGGCAAACATAAACTTATTTGACTCATCCTTACCTCTTATAAATGATTTATATCATTTTATAAAATAATTTATAAACTTTTATAAAGTAAGTTGTAAACCATTATAAGGTCTAATAAAATTTCATAAAGAATTTTATAAAATACGCTAAAGTTTTATATAACTTATACATATGTAAAATTTTATAAAGCATTATAAATTTTTATAATGTTTATACATAACTTTACAAACCCTTATATATCTATATAGTGAAGAAGAAAAACATAAACTTATTTGACTCATCCTTACCTAAAATTCCAAAATAAACATTTTGGAAACTCATATCACATCAAAACCTTAAAATTACCGGTTTTATATACGTTTTTAGGGATTTTCGTAAATTTTTTAAGAAGTTTATAAAATCTAGGTAATAACCCTAACATAACGAAGTTTTAGGTTTAGCTTGTGATTACGATGTCGCATCGTCTCATTAGACATTATACATGAGCGACAGTCCAGTTTTTCTCCCCTCGCATCTACACATACTCCAAATAGGAGACGAGATTTAAACAATAAACTTAAATTTGGTTCAGATGATATGAGATTCCGGAAAGACGTGATAAATTTGATTCCGACGAGACTAGATTCCAGACTCATCCTCGAGATCGATATTTGAGCATGGAAGAATGAGAAGAAGGAGAATAAGGCGAAGAAGAAGAAGAAGGAGAAAGATTATAGATCGTGATTTGATTAAGTGATGAAGAAGAAAAATATTTGATAAAGATAGATTAGTCATTTACTAAATAAAAAGTTGTAAAATTGAAAATGGATTTTTCTTAAATACAAACATGAATAAATGTATTTTCAAAAGTGTATTTTTGTAAATCTCCCATAATCAATACACAAATATTAGGAGAATAATTTGTTCTTATCAAAAACTTCATAATTAATCAGATTCTTTGTTAGTATAATAACAAAATTTAAAGAATTTAAACCGGAAGATCATGATTTTTACAATATGGTTAACCTATATAATTAAAATTATGTTGATATAAACAAAATTTAAAAACAATAATTGATACCAAAAATATGATGAACGAAAAATGGTTTGTGTGGAATCGAGATACTCTTTTTTAATTATTTAATTACTCATATAGTATGATGGTTTTGATACAATCAGAATTCCATGATACAACTACAAATCGACTATTCTGTAATACTCACAATAAAAATTAACATATTTTTTATGTGGTTTACTCTCAAGAAAAATGAAAGGAAAATGAAATGAAAATGAGGAAAGAAAGATATGAAAAAAGGATGTGGAAATTATTGTGTGTATCCAGAATATGAGAAGAACGAGATGATGGTTTAGAATTTAAATCAAAAACTAAGTTTATAACTTATGACATAAAGAGGAGAATTTACGGAATTGATTCTCTACTTGAAGTCACAATTGAATTTGGAATTACAAAAACGATTCAAAGAAATACTCTATTTATCTATTGTTTTAGTTCAAATCACATAAATTATAATATTAAATTAAGTGAATAATAAATAAATTCTAATAATATTACTCATTATGAGTATAGTGTATTTCTTAAGAAGAAATTAGTATTCTGATCTGCTTCCTTCAGCCATATACTAGTGTTTTGCTGAAGAAAATTACTTATAATATTACTCATTATGAGTGATAAATTATTTCTGATGAATTACCAATGAATATAACAGTCAATGAAAATAAACAGATATACATACATATATTCATTATAAGAGAAAAGAGAGTGACAAAGATGAGAAAAAAAAAACTAAATGTATTCTCTACTTTTTTTTATCTCAATCCAAATAATAAATTCTATTATTTTCTTTAGAGGTTTTAATATTGAATTTTTAAATAAACTTGCAGATAACAAAAAAAAGTATTGGTCACATATAGAGAGAAATAATACTTGACTGGAGTTAGATTTCTTTCCTACAACACCACTTTTTTACTCAAATTCAGAGCTCTTCCAAACACTTTGATATGGTTCTATTTCTGGAAGGTAATCTGCTACTTCTGGGGGTAAGAAATTGGTCAACCATTAATATTCACTAAATTAACAAATGACAACCAATAATATTAAAATTAAATGAGCATGTTTGACCACATACAGTGTTTTACTTATAATATTATTCATTATGTGTAATAAATAAATTCTGATGAATTACCAATGAACATAACAGTCAATGAAAATAAATAGATATACATACATATGTTCATTCAAAAGAGAATGACAAAGATGATAAAAATTCTAATATGTATTCTCTACTTCTCTATCTCAATCCAAATAATAAACTCTATTATTTTTTTTAGACGTTTTAACATTGAAGTTTTAAATGAATTTGGAGGTAAGAAAAAATCATTGGTCACATGTAGAACGAAAGAATACACGACTGGAGTAAGATTTCTTCCCAACAACACGAGTTTCCTACTCAAATTCAGAGCTCTCCCAAACACTTTGATATGGTGCCACTTCTGGAAGGTAATTTGCTACAATTTTGTCTTTATTTCTTTTTCATCAGTTTTATTTATTGTATACAATTATTATGGTATCAATAAATCAATGTTGAAAAAAATGTTTTGGTAATACCAATTCAGACCTAAACTAGTTAGTTTGCAGCATTCAGATGTGTTCAATTTTATGAATTTCAAACTATTTTAAATTTTATACTTATATTATTCATAATTCTGTTATATATGTATATATATGTTTTAGGGGCCTGACTATGTGCATGATGTGAGTTTTGACGCATTTATTGGAAAATCAAAATTCATACATAGAATATGTGGGGGTGAGAAACCTAATGTGTGTTTGTGGAAAGCGTAAGACGATGGGGTATATGTGCGTGACAATCCAACTGGTGACTTTAAGTTCATGTATAAATGGGTATAATTAATATACTCTGACTAATAAACTCTTTTTATCTTTACTAAAAATGTTGTCATATCAATTATATTAAAATAAAATAAGGTTATAACAAAATTAAGTGTTTGAACAAGATAATTTTTGTTTACAACGAAGAAAACCGTGCTAGTCTAATATATAATTAATTTATCAAGTAAAAATTATGTTGCTGTTTTTTATATAATTATATGTAATTTGACTATTAATTCATCTAAAAAAGAAAAACTAGTTTATATATAAAATTACCATACAAGAAAACATCACAGTTTCGGAAGACATTTCCGACGAGAATAAAACTATCAGGGATTTTTAATCAACTCTCGACGAAATATCGAGGAAAATCAGAAAACACAATTCTTCTGAAATTCTTCAGAAATTTTTGATGGATCTTAAGGCGTCATAAAAATTGTCAGCCATTCCTGATGATTCACGACAGAAAGTAATTTACTATTCTCTATTCGTTGGTAAATTTTCTGTAATTTTTTACCGTATTCTCGACATATTTAAATTCATCAAGAAATTATGACGGATTCGTGATGAGTTATAATTTATTTGTTTTACCTGATAGATTACTTGATATATTCAAAAAATCACAATATAAACAGAACAAATAAATTTTCTTCTAAAATTCTTATAATTATTTTCAATCATGGATGGATAAACCTCGGGAAGATCCAATGATGGATCAACTGACGGATGAGTTTATACAATGTATTGAAGAATTCATGACATTTGCATCAAACAATAACATTACATCAGAACACTATAAAATATATTATCCTTGTACAAAATATCATAATTATATATTAGTTTCTGTTGGGAAAGTATTGAATCCTTTATTTAGAAATGGATTTATGCCTAGTCAAGAGATTTAGTATTTGCATAAAAAACTGATTCAATGGTAAAATATTATAGTAACACTTCGGATATGGTAGGTAGTACTTCAGATAGATTAGAGCTACCAACAGAAGAAGCAGATATCAATGTAAGTTACCATTCAGATGGTGAATCATGCATTTCGCAAAAACATAGCATCACATACTCATGATGGTAGTAGAATTGAAGAACTTAATATAGAAACTAGAAATTTTTTGATATGCGAGCTGCATCAAATAAGTCATTATACAAAGGTTATAGAGATGGGTTATCGCCTCTATCAACTGCAAGCAGGTGAATGACTATGAAAACATATTTTAACTTGGCAGAAGATTGTGTGGATGCAATAGCTGATTTGATGAAAGATATTTTTACCTGAAGATAATATCTCACTCACTTCATGCTATGAGATTCATAAATTTGTATCTGATCTTGAATTACCATATCAGATGATAGATGTGTAGATTTCTTAAAGTGTTGCTTCTATCACAAACATTGATATCAAGACAGAAGTGGCAGAGTAAATGTTCTATATAAAAACAATGTGGTATTTTTTTTTCTAACAGATAGGTTGAAAATGTTATATCAATATGAACAAATGGCAGAACCTATGAGAGGAAATGCAGAACATAACTCAAATCGAGAGATTATACAACATATTTTTTTTTCAAATATTTTTAGTTAAGAGTATTAGACTGAAACCATGAAATAAAAATATTGATAATTATATATAGATGGAACACATGTGTTTCACAAATTAGATTGCAGAAGTTTACTATAGAAGATTATCTGTAAAACAATTTGTAGAAATTTACACAAGAAATATATTTAATACGATTTGTGCTTGGAAGTCATAATAGTTTTTTTTCATTTTTATTATATATACAATTGTTTTTTTTTTCATAGTTCATATGAATATTTTTTTAGAACATTGTACCAATAGGGTTATTTTAACTTCTTCATCAGATGCAAGTCTCGGGCCTTCTCAAGTTCTAGAGTCGCACAGTGATGAAGCTTCTCTTCCTACACACCTCACTGTTGACCAGTTAGTCCAACAACCTGGACATAAATTACTTATGGTACTTGATCCAAGATCAGGAGGTAATTCTACTTGGTATAATATAGATCTTTTATATTTCAGTTAGTTAACTAAGTTATGTACGGATTACTGATAATTCTTATTGTATGTTTTTCTGTAGGTTTGAAATGTCAGGAAATGACATTATCAAATCATTTTAAAGATGTTACACTCTCTCCTTAAGAAACCTTATACGGGGTTTTCAGAAATACCAATAGACTGAGTATATGGTTTCAAATATTTGCGGTAATTCTTTTTTTATTTAATTTCATTTATAATATCATATTTTTTATATAAAAATTGTTTTATTGTGTGGTAAAAATTTATTTGGGATTATACAATTACAAAATGGTTGAAAGAGAGTTTGAAAAGGAAACGACAACTCAATTTTTTCATCACATGAATGAGTGGAAAAAAAGTGTGGAAAAAAAAAAAAAGAAGAAGAATCCAAAAAGTTTGAAGACAAGTTTTGTATTGAGGTTTTGTTGATTATCTCCTTCAAAATTGATTTTCGGTAACCACAGATCCTCTAACATTGTTGTATTGCTATAATCGGTGCCGGCATTTAACTCTATATACTTGATTTAGCTTGCATTCCTTGGATCTGTCTTGCAGCTACATAGGTTCCCTGACTATCATGTAATATCCACCTGCCTTACTTGAATGAGTTCATTGAACATATGAGCCATCATAATTGTCTTAATTTGATCCAGCCGAAAAGTGGTCTCTACCAAGATGGAGAGTCTGGAATTTGAGGAGGTTGTCGAGAGCAAGTTTGCTGATGAGTATTCTGATCTACTGTAAATGAAATAGCAACTTGTCTTGCAGCTGAATGGCTAGATCCCCATGAAATATGTTTTGATTGAAACAAGAGAATATTCTTACTTTTCTAAAGTCTCCAATAATCCATGGTGCCATGATCCCTGATGAAGGTTTTGTAACATAATCATGTATTTTGTCTTGTAAAGAAACATGCGGATTATGATAAGGGTTTCGCGAGCCTCTGAAACACCATTGAAACACTTTTAAAGACTAATTCCAAAAACATGAAGAATAAAAGATGTGAAAAGGGGATGTACATTCACAATGGTGGTTCTACTACCATTCCAAATCATGCTGCACAAATGGTAATATTTTATGTTTTAGTTTATTTTTTTTAGTTTTCATTTATTTATTGTCAACTTACTATATTATATTAATTATCAGACTAAGCAATCAGGAAGTGTTCTTCCAAGCCATCTTGATGTTATGGAAGATTATCACACAAACAAAAAAACATGTGTAATTCAAGACGATATCATTTGTGAAATTATATGAAATGTGACAACAAAAACGGCTGACATTGTTAGCCAGCATTCACTGGAGGACTTTTCATCACCATATGAATTGTCTCGACGAAAAATCAATAAGTTGGTTTTCAAAGTAATTTTTATAACTTTTATTCTGTTTTACATGATCATTTTGATTAGTCCAAAAAAACCTATTATCCTTTTGATCTGTTTTCAAATTTTTTTTTCTTTGTGGAAAATATTCATTGTTAAGGGTCGATGACCGGGTTTGGATAAACTTGCGATGAGTGATACTAAAATATTTTATAAACGAAGAAATCTTGCAAAACAACGAAGAGCTAAAAGAGAAAGTGTCTGTTGTAGAAACAGCAAAAGCTGCTACAGAATAACAGTTTGCCATGACGCAAGATGAGCTCACCACTATAATGAAAAAGTTAGAAACCACAAACACAATCCTTGAGAACATGGTGAACTACATGAAATCTAAATTTGATCATTGTCCATCTTTTCAATGATTTCATATTTTTAATTTATTCTAAATAATATTTCTTTTGTAAATCAGATAAAATACTCTATATTTTATTAAAATGAATTTTATAATTTTCAGTTTTATTTTGGATTTTTTGTTTTATTCTGATATTATTTTAAAAATAAAAATTGGATACACTCTGTCAAAATTCGTCAGTAATCCGTCGAGATGAAGTTCCTTGGTATTATGTTGATTGATGATTTTCTCGGATATATATCATGAATATATGTGTCAATAATTCATGGGAAAATCATCGCAAATATTTTTCGAGGATTTTCAGAGGATAGTACTAATAAAAATATGTTCTTCGGAAATACGTCAGGTTTTCAATATGCCCCAAATTTTTGTCAAAATTTTCCAAACAATTTTTGACAAATTTTAACTCCTGAAAAGATGATTCTGACAACTTAATTTCGTTAGAAATCTCTTGGAAACATTAATTACTAACCAATTCCCAACTGATTGGGCTGTCATGAATAACCTGTTTTCTTGTAGTATTAGTTGATTCTTCTGCCCATTATTTTACATATCCTTTTATAAACTAGTTTATGTATTTATTTATTACTCTGTTTTTGTTAACATTTTTTTTCCGTCTGAATTTGTTTGTATAAGAAGAAAATATTTGATTTATATATATCACATGGGATAGATAATAAGGAACATAAAAATGAAACTGAGAATTAACATTCAGTGGCATTGGATGCTTTGTAAGTAAGTCTGAAGGCTTATTGTCATTTCGACGTATCCACTTGAAATGGGCTTGATTAAACTTCCATTGCTAAAATCTGATGTCCTTAACCCAATTGAAACTATCAAAATGCAGTTTTGTCCCTGCACTGACTTGAGGTCTTGTTGATTATCACCTTCAAAATGTTTTTCCGGTAACCACATATCCTCCAACATTGCTGTATTCCTATAATCAGCGCCTCCATTTCACTTTATATAGTTAATTTAACTTTCATTCCTTGGATTTGTCTTGCAGATAGATAGGTTCCCTGACTATCATGTAATATCCAACCCGCCTGACTTGAGTAAGTTCCTTGAACATATGAGCCATCATAATTGCCTTAATTTGATCCAGCAGTAATGTGGTCTCTACCATGATCGAGAGTCTGGAATTTGAGGAGATTATCGATAGTAAGTTTGCTGATGAGTATCATGATCTACTGTAAATAAATTAGCATCTTGTCTTGCAGCTGAAAGACTAGGATCCCATGAAATATGTTTTGATTGAAACAAGAGCATATTCCAACTTTTCCAAAATCTCCAATAATACATGGTGTCATGATCCCTGATGTAGGTTTGGTAACACAATACTATATTTTGTCTTGTAAATAAACCTGCGGATTAAGATCTAGGTTTGGTATACCAGAGGCTTTCTGACAACAATGCCGACAAATATAGTGATGGCTAATGTGCCATCTACATCTCCAACAAGGAGAGAACTTGAAACTAGACGCATGAGAAAATGTTTGATCTTCATTGTTGTAGAAAGCTTCCAAATACTTCTATTTAGACTAACATTTCCCCCCCCTCCAACCCCCT
>KE155275.1:35188-61352 GCA_000411075.1 Sisymbrium irio
CATAATGAGTTTTTAGTATTGTCACATTTTAGTAATCATACCATTCTTTAAATTTCTCTAATTAGCTTATAGATCATTTTTTGTCAAATATTTGAATTTGATATCTTTATAAATAGTGGTAATAAAATAAAAACATTAATATATATCATATAACATAATATATATAGTAAGGTATTTCATAAAAAAAAATTCTTAAGTAAATTAAGATGATTAATATATTTATAATCATTTTACTCACTAGGTTCTTACTATAACTTTTCAGTCATTTTCTATAAATATGTCATTAAACAGATTTACATTCATTAGCTTCTCATTAATCATTTCTTTAAACAAAAATTAAATCACATGTACCAATTTTCATGAAAAATATTTTAACTTATCAAAATTTAATTGACCATGTATTTATATTAATTATAAATAAAAAATGCTTATCTGAATATGGAGAATATTTGAAGATTTGATATGGAGATTTAGATCATGATTTTCACCTGGTTAGAACCTCATACAATAGATGGCCTTTTATATAATAGATGGCCTTTTATAAAAAAAAACATATATAACCTGAATTATTTAAAATTTTGCTCATGGAAACATGGTTTTTATGTTAGTAAACATTAGTGTTAAATTCCAAAATAAATCTATAAACATTAGGTAAATACAAAACAATTTCTATTTTATTTTAAATTCAAATGTGACACAAAACTTAAAGAAATTAGATATCCAAATTAATGCAATGGAATAAATCATTTTTTCATTTTCTTTTTTAATATTGATTGCATATAAAAATGACTTTTTACCAAGAAATAAATGCAATAACTATAGTCAACTGAAAGCTGTCAAACTTTTAAATTTGTTTCAAAAATCATAACTGAGATATTAAATTGTAATTAATGAAAGCATTAATTCAATTTTTAAATCTACCAAATTTTAAAAGAAAAATTGCAATAGTCATACAAATTCGAATTTTATTTGTAAATTATGAAAATAAGCAAATAAAATATGGATAATTCGAATTTAAACAATTCATTTATAAAAAAATTCGAATTTTTAAAAATATAATATGCAAGATTCAGAATTAAAAAATAAATTTATGTAACAATAAAATAAATTATATCAAATTTTAAATAATAATTTAGCATATGATAGTAAAATCAAAGATATAGGTAAAATAGAAGTAAAATAAATAAATAAATTTCTTCTAGAAAATATAAATAAATTATCTTTGAGAAAATATAACAAAATTATCTTTTGGAATATATAGTAAACTTTTCTTTAAAAAGATATCATAAAATTCTATTCAAAAAAAAAATAGAATCAATATCTCTTCAAAAAAATATAATAAAATTGTATTCAAGAGATTATAAGAAAAAAATTTCGAGAAAATATAATAAATTTCTTTTCAAAAAAATATAATCAAGTTCTCTTCAAGAGAATACAAGAAAATTCTCTTCAAGATATTTTGCATTGTAAACTTCAAATTTATAAAACAAAATATATATAAATAACATGCATCATCATTTTACAAACCATAAATTGATAATAAGCATGGTCTGGAGATATGAGAAAAAAAAGTACCTTTTCGCACAGAAGGCTAAAATTTCGTGCTGATAACGTGTTGTTGTGAAGAAAATAGAAAAAGAGAGAATTGTGTGTATTATAATAAGTGAATGGTTACTTTATATAAGAGTATAAGTGATAATGTATAAATCTAATGGGCCTTATAATAAGATTTTACAATTGACATATATATTATACATAATAAATAAAACTTTTTTCTTATACCAAGGCTTGTAAAAAAAATATTTTTAAACGTTTGTTAAATTTAGTTAATTGATCTAATATTACTCAATCATGATGTCGCATAGCAAAAAAAAAAGAAAAAATGTGCAAGGGTAAACAAAAATTAACATTTTACAAAGAGCTTAACTAGGCAAAAAAATCCAGAAGGTCCCCCCCCCCTTTTTTTCGCTAATCCGCAAAAACCCTAGGGGTTTTCGTTAAAAATTATATATAAAATTCTGTCGCTGTTTAGGATTCTTAAATTGTTCTCCTAAGTAGATGACTTCTGTTAGATAAAAACACTAATTAATTATGTCGGCTTGTGTTTTGGTCCAAATTAAAACCCTCTCTATCTTGTAATTATAAAAGTGTCATTTTCGGTGAATAAAGTCAGTTTAGTGTTTTAGTGGCACGTATCATGAATCCTAGTAATATCATAACATTTTATGATTCGTTATATAACTTGCAAAATCAGCCAATCATTTTGCTACTCCTTGGAATATTAATCCAAATCATATATTCTAGAACAGTAGTAAAACGAGACTAATTTCTAGAAAAAGTAACTTTAACCTAGTCCAGAAAAATGGCCAGAAAAGTCGTAAACATTCAATATAGTTTTCTGACAAACATCTTTATCAGTTAACAAATTTATAATTGTACTTTCGGAAATAGTCTTTAGTCTTTAGTTAACTTTTAACAATAAAAACGTAAGATGACGGAAGCATATGCAGGTTTGAGGTCCGGGACAGAGCTCATAGATTAACTATTATTGGGTTTGGATACCCTTTTACCCTACGCTCTTCGGATGGATGTCGACTGAAAGAAACAGTCATACGTACATCACGTGCGTGGAGACACGTGTCAACATATAGCTGTCTGTTTACTAATTCTGAATCAACGCGTGTTGGTAATTATCGCATGGGATTAAGCTCAAATCAATACCAATATGTGATGCGACGCTAATTTTGCTAATTACGGAAGATGAGTTATTTGGATGATAGAAACAAAAAAATATATAGAACAAAAGCTGCTTATAATTGCATTGAAAAAAAAAGTATATAATTTTGACTAAAAAAACGAAATAAAGATAAATTTAGGTAAGAGGAAATGCAGAAAGATAATCATTTTATAAAAAAATGCAAAAAGAAAATTAGAAAGACGAAAAAATTAGTTTATTCCACTCTATATGCAAAGTTTATTATTGAGATTATTAATTTATAAAAGTTCTAATAAGAATGATTAAACTGTGCTTATTTGGTTAAAATTTCAGGACTAATTCATAATTGACATGTAAATTGATAATAGATATTATTAATATACATATACAAGAATCATTAAAGTAATTAGGACTCCACTATTCAAAAATAATATTCAAAAAATTAAGATAAGAATGAGAAAACTGAGACAAAATTTGAATATAATTGAATTTTTCTGTTCTCTGCTGTCATCACGAGTTCATCCTAACCCAATTAGAGATGATTGGAACGCTATGATTAGTCCACTCAGTTTTCTAGTTCCTAGTCTCGTATCCCAAAAATTAAGTTAACCTAGTCCCATCTAAAATGATTTAATTACAGCTTTAATATTTGTAAAATATTGATTATATATTTATTGGACTATCCGTAGCATATTTTGGATAAATTGAACTTTATTCTTTACAACAATTTTTTTTTATTTTTTTGGGATTTTTGAGGTGTAAAAATAATTACATCACCGAAATTTCATTATAGGTTCGTTTTACGATTATCAGATCTCCAAATTTGATTTTTAGGTGAGAGATATTAATAATATTAAATTTCACTTAAATTATAGTTATTAATTATGTATGCACCGTACTAACAATTATAATATACATCGTTAATTCGTAAAAAATACAAAATCTACGCGTCATGCGGGAGATTAAAAACACATGCCGTTTAACTTCCTCATTGTTACCATCTATCGAATTTTGATCTGATATATTAAAGAGGTGGTTTACTGTTCATTTAACCGTAAGGATCTCAAACGAACAATGACGATCGAAAGAGCTCGAGTACTGTTGAGCCGGTGGCAACAAGCAGCGGTGGCGATGAGATCTGTTGTAGGTGCGTCGGTTAATCCTCGTAGGGCGGATCTGATAGCCGCTCTCGGTGAAACCACAGGAAAACCAGCATTCGAAATAGTTCTTGAGAGGATGAAGAAGAGCCTTGAACGAAGAGTGAATTTGTTTCTCCAAGTTTCTGCTTCTCTTATTACCACTGCTGTTGTTGGGTTCGATTGTATTGATTCTTGAGGAAGCTATGATTCGAACCAATGTATCTTGTCTCTTATCGCTTGTTGAATGGCTACAAAACAAGAGAGTTTTGCTTATGAATTATGGTTCCTCTTGAACAGACAAAGTTTAAGTCTTTGGTTTAAACTATTGAGATAATGTATGTTTTTATCTTTATGGCTTTGGTACTAGATTGCTTGATGACTGGTGTACGGTCTTGTCTCTGCAGACTATATTGCTGGAGCATCCTCGTATTGTGCCAGCACAAATAAGTCATGCTTGGGAGCTACCAGAAAACACATTTGGAGCTGCATATGCAAAGTTCATGGGATCTAAAAACATCTCTCTTGATGATCGTCCTCCTGTTAGATTCATAGATACAGATGAATTGGCTTATGTAGTGACATGGGCACATGAAGTTCACGACTTGTAGCACACTCTCTTTGGCCTCCCCACGAATCTCATAGATGGGGGCTTCTTGAATTGTAATTATGTTTTACATCCGCCTAAAACAACATTATTTTGAATAAATTCAAGTTTAGTCTTTACAACAAATTTCTTTTTCTTTTTTTTACTTTTTGTGTTTTTGAGGTGTAAAGAAAGTAACATAAACGGAATCTCATTATAGATTCATTTTACGATTGTCAGATCACACTGTCCAAATTAGATTTTTAGGTGAGGGATATTAGTAACATTAACTTTCACTTAAGTTAATTAGTCCGTAAATATGTATAGGCCCTACTAACAACTACAATGTACATTGTTAATTCGTAAGAACACAAAGTCTACGCTCCATGATACGAACCAATGTGTCTTGTCTTTTATTACCACTGCTGTTGTTAGGTTTGATTGTATTGATTCTTGAGGAAGTTATGATACGAACCAATGTGTCTTGTCTCTTATCTCTTGTTGAATGGCTACAGAACAAGAGAGTTTTGCTTATCAGTTATGGTTCCTCTTGAATAGACAAAGTTTAAGTCTTTTGTTGAATCTATCGAGATAATGTTTGTCTTATCTTTTATGGCTTTGGTACTAGATAACTTGATGACTAGTGTACGGTCTTGTCTCTTATCTCTACAGGCTATATTGCTGGAGCATCCTTGTGTTGTGTCAGAGCAAACATGTCATGCTTTGGATCTACCAGAAAACACATTTGGAGCTGCATATGCAAAGTTTATTTGATGTAGAAACTTCTCTCCCGATGATTGTCTTCCTGTTAGGTTCATGAATACAAATGAATTGGCTTACTTAGCGACATTGGCATGTGAAATTCATGACTTTTGGCACACTCTCTTTGGCCTCCCCACATATCTCATAAGCGAGTCTGCTCTTAAAGTCATAGAGTTTGAGCCAATGTACATGCTCTCTATGATTGGAAGAACAATGAGGTTCAACGAGAAGCAGCTAGTAAGAAGAAGCAAAAGATGGGAGAACCTAACCCCGACACCTAATTGTGGCCTTGAAACAAAGCTGAGCCCTTTGACCTCTCTGACGATCCGAGGAGAAGTGAGATCAAACAGCTTGTTTCTTTTACAACAAGCTACTGGGTGTTAATATCAAGCCAACCAGAACAATGTGCAAGAACACTCTCCTGCAATTAAGCTTTTGGGAGCAAGTGCAGAACATTCTACTCAATTGTAAAGCCCTGACCTTTGCCTTAGAGACAGACGTTCTCAATCTTGATCTGACCAGAAAGAGCTTTGAAATGCTTTTGACCCGAGGAAGCCTACCTTTGCTGAAGCCACATGCTCGCTTTTTTGTTGGAGGAACGAGATAACATTGTTCGATGGAGGAATTCTGCAAAATATATGGCTTCCACACTGAAGACAAGGAGATCTCTTTCCCTAAGAGGTTTTCTATTGCTGCGTACTACTGGAGTACCATCACCTCGGGTCAGTAAAGTCAAACTTTTCGAGCCAGACATCCATCCGACACCCTGCAGTCCGTGTCTCCGTGAGGATCCTGAGCCAGATGCTGTTCAATAGATACGCTGGGAACAAGGTACATCATGATGAGCTGATGAAGCTCTAGTATGGCTATGGAGATTTGGTGCATGACACTTATGATGCAGACGTCCCGGTTGAGCATCAGGTGAACCTTGGTATCCAGTTTGCTATGACCATATGAGCAGTCAAAGAAAAGAGTCGGACCTCGTCTTTCACCAGAATTGAGCGCATTGGTAGCATCCTATCACCATTCTTAACCTACTTAATATCCCACTGCGCCGTGAGACTTGCATCGACAAGATAGAGAAAATTGACCCAGCACATCTGATCAGTGCTAAGGTCCTCCGCAGCGAAGAGAAGTATAACTTCATTGACCAACATGGATTCACAACGTTCTACATCATCTCCAACCCAGCACTGACTCGTCTGAACACTGTTGAGGACTTGTATTTCTTGCTGAGCACTCCACACCTAGCCGATTTCGCATACAACGACGCTCCTGCACCTACACATGCCAGTTTTTCACAAGCTGTTGAGCCTCACCTGCAGGATATGAAGATGACTGACCCACCCATTCTGTTGTAATTCATTAGCTCCGCCACTGCAGGCGATTTTTATCTCCCATCAATCTCTGATTAGCCTGATACTGCTGAGTACAGGCGACTGATGATTGCATTGCAGAAGAAGAAGAACAGCCTCATGCAAAGGATCTTGCATATGCTCTCCCACGGATGCTGCCACAGCACACCAAAGATGACGAGCTCATCTGTTCGACACTCACGACGCAGACGCCGCACTGACCGATCTGGGACTGAGAGTCCCGACGAGTTCAATCCTCGCTGGGGGCTTCCTGAATTGTAGTTATGTTTTACATCTGCCTAAGATCTCATATTTCTGACAAATTGAATTTTACTCTTTACAACAAATTTTTTTTTTTTTTAGGCTTTTGAGGTGTAAAAATAGTAACATCAGCGGAATCTCATCGTAGATTCATTTTACTATTGTCATATCACACTGTCTGAATTTGATTTTCAGGTGAGGAATAATCGGGACATTAACTTTCACTTAAGTAAATTAGTCATTAATTATGTATGGGCCGTACTAACAATTACAATGTAGATTGTTGATTCTTAAGTAAATTAGTCTTTAATTATGTATACGCACCATGGAGGAGATTATAACCGCGTGTCGTCTAAATTCCTTGTCGTCGCCGTCGATTAAACTGTGATCTGATATATTAAAGAGGTGGTTCACTGTTCATTTGACCGGAAGGATCTCAAACGAACGATGACGAAGATTTTGAATACCGTTGAGCCAAAGGCAGCAAGCGGCGGTGGTGATGGGATCTCCTGTAGGTGCGTAGGTCAATCCTCGTAGGGCGGATCTGTTTGATGCTCTCGACGAAACGACCGGAAAACTATCTTTCGAAATGGTTCTTGAGAAGATGATGAAGAGCCTTGAAGGAAGAGTGAGTTTGTTTATGTAAGTTTCTGCTTCTCTTATTAACATTGCTGTTGTTATGTTTGTATGTTGATTTTTTAGGAAGATATGATACGAACCAATGTGTCTGATCTCTTATCTCTTGTTGAATGGCTACAGAACAAGAGAGTTTTGCTTCTGAGTTATGGTTCATCTTGAAACAAAGTTTAAGTCTATGGTTGAATCTATTGAGATAATGTTTGTTTTATTTATGGTTTTGGTACTAGATTTCTTGATGATTGGTGTACGGTCTTGTCTCTTATCTCTGCAGGCTATATTACTGAAGCGTCCTCCTGTTGTGTTAGAGCAAGTACATCATATTTGGGATCTATCAGAAAACACATTTGGAGCTGCATATGCAAAGTTGATGGGATATATAAACTTCTCTCCTGATGATCGTCCTCCTGTAAAGTTCATGAATACAGATGAATTCGCTTACGTAGCGACATAGGCCATGAAATTCACGACTTGTGGCACACTCTCTTCAACCTCCCCATAAATCTCATAGGAGACTCTAATCTTAAAGTTATAGAGTTTGAGAAAATTTATCATCCAGTGTGCATGCTTAATATGACTGGAGGGACAGTGAGGTTCAACGAGAAGCAGCTAGTAAGAAGAAGCAAAAGATGGGACAATTTAACCTCAACACCTACACGTGGCCTCAAAACAAAGCTGAGCTCTTTTGAACTCCATGACGATCTGAGGAAAAGTGGGATCAAACAGCTTATATATTTTACAACCATCTATTGGGTGTTGATATCGAGCCAACCAGAACGATGTGCAAGAACACTCTCGTGCGATTAAGCTTATTGGAGAAAATGCAGAACGTTCTATTCAACTTCAAATCTCTGACCTTCGGTTTAGAGACAGACGTACTATATCCTGAGCTGACCAGACAGTGCCTTACAATTGAGCATTTGACGTATGCGAACCCGAGGAAGCCTACTTTTGCTGAAGTCACTTTCTCATTTTTTGCTGGAGGAACGAGATATCATTGCTCGATGAAGGAATTTCGCAACATCTATGACTTTCATACTAAAAACAAGGAGATCTCTTTCCCTAAGAGGTTTCCTATTACTGCGTAGTTCTGGAGTACCATCGCCTCTGGTCAGTACAAGTCCAACTTTTTGAGCTAGACATCGATCAGACACCCNCGCCGCACTGACCGATCTGGGACTGAGAGTCCCGACGAGTTCAATCCTCGCTGGGGGCTTCCTGAATTGTAGTTATGTTTTACATCTGCCTAAGATCTCATATTTCTGACAAATTGAATTTTACTCTTTACAACAAATTTTTTTTTTTTTTAGGCTTTTGAGGTGTAAAAATAGTAACATCAGCGGAATCTCATCGTAGATTCATTTTACTATTGTCATATCACACTGTCTGAATTTGATTTTCAGGTGAGGAATAATCGGGACATTAACTTTCACTTAAGTAAATTAGTCATTAATTATGTATGGGCCGTACTAACAATTACAATGTAGATTGTTGATTCTTAAGTAAATTAGTCTTTAATTATGTATACGCACCATGGAGGAGATTATAACCGCGTGTCGTCTAAATTCCTTGTCGTCGCCGTCGATTAAACTGTGATCTGATATATTAAAGAGGTGGTTCACTGTTCATTTGACCGGAAGGATCTCAAACGAACGATGACGAAGATTTTGAATACCGTTGAGCCAAAGGCAGCAAGCGGCGGTGGTGATGGGATCTCCTGTAGGTGCGTAGGTCAATCCTCGTAGGGCGGATCTGTTTGATGCTCTCGACGAAACGACCGGAAAACTATCTTTCGAAATGGTTCTTGAGAAGATGATGAAGAGCCTTGAAGGAAGAGTGAGTTTGTTTATGTAAGTTTCTGCTTCTCTTATTAACATTGCTGTTGTTATGTTTGTATGTTGATTTTTTAGGAAGATATGATACGAACCAATGTGTCTGATCTCTTATCTCTTGTTGAATGGCTACAGAACAAGAGAGTTTTGCTTCTGAGTTATGGTTCATCTTGAAACAAAGTTTAAGTCTATGGTTGAATCTATTGAGATAATGTTTGTTTTATTTATGGTTTTGGTACTAGATTTCTTGATGATTGGTGTACGGTCTTGTCTCTTATCTCTGCAGGCTATATTACTGAAGCGTCCTCCTGTTGTGTTAGAGCAAGTACATCATATTTGGGATCTATCAGAAAACACATTTGGAGCTGCATATGCAAAGTTGATGGGATATATAAACTTCTCTCCTGATGATCGTCCTCCTGTAAAGTTCATGAATACAGATGAATTCGCTTACGTAGCGACATAGGCCATGAAATTCACGACTTGTGGCACACTCTCTTCAACCTCCCCATAAATCTCATAGGAGACTCTAATCTTAAAGTTATAGAGTTTGAGAAAATTTATCATCCAGTGTGCATGCTTAATATGACTGGAGGGACAGTGAGGTTCAACGAGAAGCAGCTAGTAAGAAGAAGCAAAAGATGGGACAATTTAACCTCAACACCTACACGTGGCCTCAAAACAAAGCTGAGCTCTTTTGAACTCCATGACGATCTGAGGAAAAGTGGGATCAAACAGCTTATATATTTTACAACCATCTATTGGGTGTTGATATCGAGCCAACCAGAACGATGTGCAAGAACACTCTCGTGCGATTAAGCTTATTGGAGAAAATGCAGAACGTTCTATTCAACTTCAAATCTCTGACCTTCGGTTTAGAGACAGACGTACTATATCCTGAGCTGACCAGACAGTGCCTTACAATTGAGCATTTGACGTATGCGAACCCGAGGAAGCCTACTTTTGCTGAAGTCACTTTCTCATTTTTTGCTGGAGGAACGAGATATCATTGCTCGATGAAGGAATTTCGCAACATCTATGACTTTCATACTAAAAACAAGGAGATCTCTTTCCCTAAGAGGTTTCCTATTACTGCGTAGTTCTGGAGTACCATCGCCTCTGGTCAGTACAAGTCCAACTTTTTGAGCTAGACATCGATCAGACACCCCACATCTCGTGTTTCTACGAGGATCATGTGCCATATGCTGTTCAACAGATATGCTAGGAACAAGGTACATCATGATGAGTTGATGAAGCTCTAGTATGGCTATGGAGATTTGGTGAATGACACTTATGGTGCAGACGTCCCGGTTGTGCATCAGGTGAACCTTGGTATCCAGTTTGCTATAACTATTTAAGCAGTCAAATAAAAAAGTCGGACCTCTTCTTCCACCAGAACTGAGCGCAATTGCAGCCTCCTATCACCACTCTTAACCTACTTCAAGATCCCACTGCACCGTGAGACTTGCATTGAGAAGATGAAGAAAATTGACACAACACATCTGATCAGTGCTAAGGTCCTCTGCAGAGAAGAGAAGTATAACTTCATTGACCAGCATGGAGTCGCCATGTTCTGCATTCTCCCCAACCCAGCACTGACTCGGTTGAACACTGTTGAGGACATGCATTTCATGCTCACCACTCCACGCCTAGCCGATGTCACATACAACGACGCTCCTGCACATACACATGACATCTCTTCATGAGCTGCTGAACCTCATCTGGAGGATATGGAGATGACTGACCCACCCATTCTGCTGCCATTCACTAGCTCCGCCAGTGCAGGCGAGTTTGATCTGCCACCCATCTCTGATTAACCTGATACTGATGAGTACAGGCAATGGATGATTGCATTGGAGAATAAGAACAACATCCTCATACAGTGGATCATGCATATGCTCTCCCGCTGATGCTGCCACAGCGCACCAGAGATGATGAGCTCATCTGTTCAAAACTTACGACGTAGGCACCACACTGATCGATCTGGGATTAAGAGTCCCGACGAGTTCAATCTTCGTCAAGGGCTTCTTCAATCGTAATTATGTTTTACATCCGCCTAATACCTCATATTTTCGATAAATTCAACTTTACTCTTTACAATAATTTTTTTTTTTTTTGGGTTTTTGAAGTGTAAAAATAGTAACATCCGTGGAATCTCATTGTAGATTTTTTTTACAATTTTCAGACTACACCGTCCGAATTTGATTTACAGGTGAGGGATAATAGTAACATTAACTTTCACTTGAGTTAATTAGTCATTAATTATGTATGACTGTACTAATAATTATAATGTACATTGTTGATTCGTAAGAACACAAAGTCTACGCACCACGCGGGAGATTATAACCGCGTGTCGTCAAAATTCCTCGTCATCACCGTCTATCTAATTTTTATCTGAAATATTCAACAGGTGGTTCATTGTTCATTTTACCGGAATGATCTCAAACGAAAGATGACGATGACGATCGAAAGAGCACGAGTACCGTTGATCTAGAGGCAACACGCGGCGGTGGCGATGGGATTTGCTGTAGGTGCATTGGTTAATCCTCGTAAAGCGGATCTTATCGATGCTCTTGGCGAAACCACCTGAAAACCATCTTTCAAAATGGTTCTTGAGAGGATGATGAAGAGCCCAGAAGGAAGAGAAAGTTTGTTTATGTAAGTTTCTGATTCTCTTATTACTACTGCTGTTGTTATGTTTGTTTGTACTGATTTTTGAGGAAGTTATGATTCGAATCCGATGTGTTTTATCTGTTATCTCTTGTTGAATGGCTACAAAACAAGAGAGTTTTGCTTATGAGTTATGGTTTTTTTTTTAACAGACAAAGTTTAAGTCTTTGGTTGAATCTATTGAGATAATGTTTGTTTTATCTTTTAAGGCTTTAGAACTAGATTGTTTGATGACTGGTGTACGGTCTTGTCTTTTATCTTTACAAGCTATATTTCTGGAGTGTGCTTGTGTTGTGTCTGGTCAAATAGGTCATGCTTGGGATCTACTAGAAAACAAATGTGGAGCTGCATATGCAAAGTTCATGGGATATAAAAGCTTTTCTCATGATGATAATCTTCCTGCTAGGTTCATGGATACAGACTAATTGGCTTACGTGGCAACATGATAACGTGAAATTTACGACTTGTGGCACACTCTCTTCGGTCTCCCCACAAATCTCATAGGAGAATGTGCTATTAAAGTCATAGAGTTTGAGCAAATGTATCTTCCAATGTGCATGCTCTCTGTGATTGGAGGCACACTGAGGTTCAACGACAAGCAGCTATTAAGAAGAAGAAAAAGATGGGATAACCTAACCCGGACATCTACATGTGGCCTCAAAACGAAGCTGAACCCTTTTTACCTCCCTGACGATCCGAGGAAGAGTGGGATCAAAAAACATGTTTCTTTAACAAAAACTTACTGGGTGTTGATATCAAGCCAACCAGAACGATGTACAAGAACACTCTCGTTCGATTAGGCTTTTGGGAGCAAGTGCAGAACATTCTACTCAACTGCAAAGCCCTGACCTACGCCTTAGAGATAGGTGTTCTCGATCCTGAGCTGACCACACAGTGCCTTACGATTGCTCGTTTGACATATGCGAACCCGAGGAAGCCTACCTTGCTGAAGCCATATTCTCGTTCTTTGTTGGAGGAACAAGATACCATTGCTCGATGGAGGAATTCTGCAACATCTATGGCTTCCACACTGAAGACAAGGAGATCTCTTTCCCTACGAGGTTTCGTATTGCTGCGTAGTTCTACAGTACCATTGGCTCGGGTAAGTACAACTCCAAATTTTTGATGAGCTAGACATCGATCCGATACCCTGAAGGAAGAGTGAGTTTGTTTCTCTATTATTCTGCTTCTCTTATTACCACTGCTGTTGTTAGGTTTGATTGTATTGATTATTGAGGAAGTTATGATTCGAACCCATGTGTTTTGTCTCTTATCTCTTGTTGAATGGCTACAGAACAAGAGAGTTTTGCTTATGAATTATGGTTCCTCTTGAATAGACAAAGTTTAAGTCTTTGGTTGAATCTATTGAGATAATGTTGGTTTTATCTTTTATGGCTTTGGTACTAGATTGATTGATGACTGGTGTATGGTCTTGTCTCTTATCTCTACAAGCTATATTGCTAGAGCATCCTTGTGTTGTGTTAGAGCAAGCATGTCATGCTTTGGATCTACCAGAAAACACATTTGGAGCTGCATATGCAAAGTTCATGTGATGTAGAAACTTCTCTCCTGATGATTGTCTTCCTGTTAGGTTCATGAATACAGATGAATTGCTTACTTAGCGACATTGGAATGTGAAATTCACGAATTTTGGCACACTCTTTTCGGCCTCCCCACAAATCTCATAAGCGAGTCTGCTCTTAAAGTCATAGAGTTTGAGCAAATGTATCTTCCATTGTGCATGCTTTCTGTGATTGGAGGGACAATGAGGTTCAACGAGAAGCAGCTAGTAAGAAGAAACAAAAGATGGGAGAACCTAACTCCGACACGTACTCGTGGCCTTGAAACAAAGCTGAGCCCTTTGACCTCTCTGACGATCCGAGGAGAAGTGAGATCAAACAGCTTGTTTCTTTTACAACAAGCTACTGGGTGTTAATATCGAGCCAACCATAACAATGTGCAAGAACACTCTCGTGCGATTAGGCTTTCGGGAGCAAATGCAGAACATTATACTCAATTTTAAAGCCCTGATTTTCGCCTTATAGAAGCCACATGCTCGTTTTTTTGTTGGAGAACGAGATAACATTGTTCGATGGAGGAATTCTGCAAAATTTATGGCTTCCACACTGAAGACAAGGAGATCTCTTTCCCTAAGAGGTTTTCTATTGCTGCGTACTACTGGAGTACCATCACCTCGGGTCAGTAAAGTTAAACTTTTCGAGCCAGACATCCATCCGACACCCTGCAGTCCGTGTCTCCGCGAGGATCCTGAGCCAGATGCTGTTCAAGAGATACGCTGGGAACAAGGTACATCATGATGAGCTGATGAAGCTCTAGTATGGCTATGGATATTTGGTGCATGACACTTATGGTGCAGACGTCCCGGTTGTGCATCAGGTGAACCTTGGTATCCAGTTTGCTATGACCATCTATGCAGTCAAATAAAAAAGTCGGACCTCTTCTTCCACCAGAACTGAGCACAATTGCAGCCTCCTATCACCACTCTTAACCTACTTCAAGATCCCACTGCACCGTGAGACTTGCATTAAGAAGATGAAGAAAATTGACACAACACATCTGATCAGTGCTAAGGTCCTCCGCAGGGAAGAGAAGTATAACTTCATTGACCAGCATTGATTCACAACGTTCTACATCATGCTCAACCCAGCACTGACTCGTCTGAACACTGTTGAGGACTTGCATTCTTGCTGAGCATTCCACGCCTAGCCGATGTCGCATACAGCGACGCTTGCCAGTTCTTCACGAGCTGGTTAGCCAGACCTGGAGGATATAGAGTTGACTGACCCACCCATTATGCTGTAATTCACTAGCTCCTCCACTGCAGGCGAGTTTTATCTCCCATCCATCTCTGATTAGCCTGATACTGCTGAGTACAGGCGTTGGATGATTGCATTACAGAAGAATAAGAAGAACAGCCTCATACAGAGGATCATGCATATGCTCTCCCGCGGATGCTGCCACAGCACACCAAAGATGACGAGCTCATCTGTTCGACACTCACGACGCAGACGCCGCACTGACCAATCTGGGACTGAGAGTCGTGACGAGTTCAATCCTTGCTGGGGGCTTCTTGAATTGTAATTATGTTTTACATCCGCCTAAGACCTCATATTTTTGAAAAATTAAACTTTAGTCTTTACAACAATTTTTTTTTTCTTTTTGGGCTTTTGAGGTGTAAAAATAGTAACATCAGCGGAATTTCATTATAGATTCATTTTACGATTAGTCATTAATTATGTATGGGCCATACTAACAATTAAAATGTACATTGTTGATTCTTAAGAGTACAAAGTCTACACGCCATGGGGGAGATTATAACTGTGTGTCATCTAAATTCCTTGTCGTCGTCTATCGAACTTTGATCTGATATATTAAAGAGGTGGTTTACTATTCATTTAACCAGAAGGATCTCAAACGAACGATGACGAAGAGTTCGAGTACAATTGAGCCAGAGGCAGCAAGCGGCGGTTGCGATGGGATCTGCTGTAGGTGCATATATTAATCCTTGTAAGGCGGATCTGTTCAATGCTCTCGATGAAACGACCGGAAAACTATCTTTCAAAATGGTTCTTGAGAGGATGATGAAGAACCCTTAAGGAAGAGTTGGTTTATTTCTGTAAGTTTCTGCTTCTCTTATTAACATTGTTGTTGTTATGTTTGTCTGTATTGATTCTTGAGGAAGTTATGATTCGAACCGATGTGTCTGATCTCTTATCTCGTGTTGAATGGCTACAAAACAAGAGAGTTTTGCTTATGAGTTATGGTTCCTCTTGAAACAAAGTTTAAGTCTATGGTTGAATCTATTGAGGTAATGTTTGTTTTATATTTTATGGCTTTGGTACTAGATTCCTTGATGACTGGTGTACGGTCTTGTCTCGTATCTCTGCAGGCTATATTACTGAGTGTCCTCCTGTTGTGTTAGAGAAAGTAGATTATGTTTTCAATCTATTAGTAAACAATTTTGGAGCTGGATATGCAAAGTTGATGGGATATAAAAACTTCTCTCTTGATGATCGTCTTCCTGTAAGGTTCATGGATTTAGATGAAAATTCTTACGTAACGACATTGGCACGTGAAATTCACGACTTGTGGCACACTCTCTTCAGCCTCCCCATACATCTCATAGGAGGGTCTGCTCTTAAAGTCATAGAGTTTGAGCAAATTTATTTTCCAGTGTGCATGTTCTCTGTGATTGGAAAGACAGTGAGGTTCAACGAGAAGCAGTTAGTAAGAAGAAGCAAAATATGGGACAACCTAACATTGACACCTTAACGTGGCCTCAAAATGAATCCGAGCTCTTTTAACCACTATGACGATCCGAGGAGAAGTGGGATCAAACAACTTATATCTTTTACAACCATCTGTTGGGTGTTGATATCGAGCCAACAGAACGATGTGCAAGAACATTCTCGTGCGATTAGGCTTTTTGGAGAAAATGCAGAACATTCTATTCAATTTCAAATCTCTGACCTTCGCCTTAGAGGCAAACGTTCTCTATCCTGAGCTGACCAGACAGTGCCTTACGATTGCACATTTGATGTATGCGAACCTGAGGAAGCCTACTTTTGCCGAAACCACTTTCTCGTTTTTTGCTGGAGGAACGAGATACCATTGCTCGATGAAGGAATTCTGCAACATTTATGGCTTCCATACTAAAAACAAGGAGATCGCTTCTGGTCAGTACAAGTTCAAATTTTTGAGCTAGACATCGATGAGACACCCCACAGTCCGTGTTTCTGCGAGGATCCTGTGCCATATGCTATTCAACAGAGATGCTGGGAACAAGGTACATCTTGATGATCTGATAGCGCTATATTATGGTTATGGAGATTTGGTGCGTGACACTTATGGTGCAAACGTTACGGTTGAGCATCAAGTTAACCTTGTTATCCAATTTGTTATGACCATCGTAGATGCCGTACTGACCGATCTTGGACTGAGAGTCCTGACGAGTTCAATCCTCGCTGGGGGCTTCTTGAATTGTAGTTATGTTTTATATCTGCCTACGACCTCAGATTTTCGAAAAAAATAAACTTTGCTCTTTACAACAAATTTCTTTTTTTTTTCTTTTGGGCTTTTGAGGTGTAAAAATAGTAATCAGCGGAATCTCATTGTAGATTCATTTTACGATTGTCAGATCACACTGTCTGAATTTGATTTATAGGTTAGGGATAATAGTAACATTAACTTTCACTTAAATTAATTAGTCCTTAATTATGTATGGGCCGTACTAACAATAACAATATACATTGCTGATTCGTAAGAACACAAAGTCTACGCGGCACGTTGGAGATTATAAACACTTGTCGTTAAAATTCCTCGTCATCGCCGTCTATCTTATTTTGATCTGATATATTCAACATGTGGTTCACTGTTCATTTAACCGGAATGATCTCAAACGAACGATGACAAACGAAAGAGCTCGAGTACCGTTGATCTAGAGGCAACAAGCGGCGGTGGCGATGGGATTTGTTGTAGGTGCGTTTGTTAATCCTCGTAGGGTGGATCTGATCGATTCTCTCGGCGAACCCACCAGAAAACCATCTTTCGAAATGGTTCTTGAGAGGATGATGAAGGGCCCTGAAGGAAGAGTGAGTTTGTTTCTGTAAGTTTCTGCTTCTCTTATTACCACTGCTGTTGTTATGTTTGTTTGTACTGATTTTTGAGGAAGTTATGATTCGAATCTGATGTGTTTTATATGTTATCTTTGGTTGAATGGCTACATAACAAGATAGTTTTGCTTATGAGTTATGGTTTGTTTTGAACAGACAAAGTTTAAGACATTGGTTGAATCTATTGAGATAATGTTTGTTTTATCTTTTATGGCTTTGGAACTAGATTGCTTGATGACTGGTGTACGATCTTGTCTCTTATCTTTGCAGGCTGTATTGCTGGAGTGTCCTCGTGTTGTGTCAGAGCAAATATGGCATGCTTGGGATCTGTTAGAAAACACATTTGGAGCTGCATATGCAAAGTTCATGGGATATAAAAACTTTTCTCCTGATGATCGTCCTCCTGTTAGGTTCATGGATACAGATGAATTGGATTACGTGAAGACATGGGATTGGAAATTTATGACTTGTGGCACACTCTCTTCGGCCTCCCCACAAATCTCATAGGAGAGTCTGCCTTTAAAGTCATAGAGTTTGAGAAAATGTATCCTCCAATGTGCATGCTCTCTGTGATTGGAGGCACAGTGAGGTTCAATGAGAAGCAGTTATTAAGAAGAGGCAAAATATGGGAGAACCTAACCCCGACACCTACATGTGGCCTCAAAAAGAACCTGAACCTTTTTGACCTCCCTGACGATCCGAGGAAGAGTGGGATCAAACATCATGTTTCTTTTACAAAAAGCTACTGGTTGTTGATATCGAGCCAACCATAACGATGTAAAAGAACACTCGTGCGATTAAGCTTTTGGGAGCAAGTGCAGAACATTCTACTCAGCTGTAAAGCCCTGACCTTTGCCTTAGAGAGAGACGTTCTCTATCCTGAGCTGACCACACAGGGCCTTGACATATGCGAACCCGAGGAAGCCTACCGTTGCTGAAGCCACATTCTCGTTCTTTGCTGGAGGAACGAGATACCATTGCTCAATGGAGGAATTCTGCAACATCTATGGCTTTCACAGTGAAGACAAGGAGATCTCTTTCCCTAAGAGGTTTCATATTTCTGTGTAGTTCTGGAGTACCATCGGCTCGGGTCAGTACAAGTCCAAATTTTTGAGCTAGACATCGATCCGACACCCTGCAATTCGTGTCTCCGTAAGAATCCTGAGCCAGATGCTGTTCAACAGAGACACTGGGAACAAAGTACATCTTGATGAGCTGATGATGCTATATTATAGTTATGGAGATTTGATGCATGATACTTATGGTGCAAACGTTCCCGTTGAGCATCAAGTTAACCTTGGTATCCAGTTTGGTATGACCATCAGTGCAGTCAAAGAAAAGATTCGGACCTCTTCTTCCACCAGGAGTTCAAGATCCCCATGCGTCGTGAGACTTGCATCGACAAGATGGAGAAAATTGACACATCACATGTGATCAGTGCTAAGGTCCTCTGCAGCGAAGAGAAGTATAACTTCATTGACTAGCATCTAATTGCCTCGTTCTGCATCCTCTCCAACCCAGCACAGACTCGGTTGAACACTGTTAAGAACTTGTGTTTCTTGTTCAGCACCCCACGCCTAGCCGATGTCGCATACAACGACGTTCCTGCACCTACACATGCCAGCTCATTACGAGCTGTTGAGCCTCACCTTGAGGATATAGAGATGATTGATCCACCCATTCTGCTGCCATTCACTAACTCCGCCACTGTAGGCAAGTTTGACCTACCACCCATCTCTGATTAGCCTGATACTGTTGAGCACAGGCGTTGGATGATTGCATCACAGAAGAAGAACAACAGCCTCATGTAGAGGATCATGCATATGCTCTCCCGCAGATGCTGCCACAACACACCAGAGATGATGAGCTCATCTGTTTGACACTCATGACGTAGGCGCCACACTGACCGATCTGGGAGTGAGAGGCCCGAAGATTTCAATCCTCGCTGGGGGCTTCTTCAATTGTAATTATGTTTTACATCCGCCTAATACCTTATATTTTTGATAAATTCAACTTTACTCTTTACAATAAATTTCTTTTTTTCTTTTTTGGTTTTCTGAAGTGTAAAAATAGTAACATCAGTGGAATATGGAATCTCATTTTAGATTCATTTTACAATTGTCAGATCACACCGTCCGAATTTGATTTTCAGGTGAGGGATAATAATAATATTAACTTTCACTTAAGTTAATTAGTCCTTAATTATGTATGGGACGTACTAACAATTACAATGTACATTGTTGATTCGTAAGAACACAAAGTCTACGCGCCACGCGGGAGATTATAACTGTGTGTCATCTAAATTCATCGTCGTCACCGTCTATCTAATTTTGATATGATATATTAAAGAGGTGGTTCACTGTTCATTTAACCGGAAGGATCTCAAATGAACGATGACGATCAAAAGAGCTCGAGAACCATTGAGCCGGTGGCAAAAAGTGGCGGTGGCGATGAGATTTGCTGTAGGTACGTTGGTTAATCCTCGTAGGGCGGATCTGATCGATGCTCTCAGCAAAACCATCGGAAAACCATCTTTCGAAATGGTTTTTGAGAGGATGATGAAGAGCTCTGAAGAAAGAGTGACTTTGTTTCTGTAAGTTTTTGCTTCTCTTATTACCACTGTTGTTGTTATGTTTGTTTGTATTGATTTTTGAGAAAGTTATGATTCAAATCCGATGTATTTTATCGGTTATCTCTTGTTGAATGGCTACAGAATAAGAGAGTTTTGCATATGAATTATGATTTCTTTTGAACAGATAAAGTTTAAGTCTTTGGTTGAATCTATTGAGATAATGTTTGTTTTATCTTTTATGGCTTTGGAACTAGATTGCCTTATGACTAATGTACAGTCTTGTCTCTTATCTCTGCAGGCTTTATTGCTGGAGCGTCCTCGTGTTGTGTCATAGCAAGTAGGTCATGCTTGGGATCTACCAGAAAACACATTTAGATCGGCATATGCAAAGTTCATGTGATATAGAAACTTCTCTCCTGATGATCGTCTTCCTGTTAGGTTCATGGATACATATGAATTGGCTTATGTAGCGACATTATCATGTGAAATTCACGACTTGTGGCACACTCTCTTCGGCTCCTCATAAATCTTATATGCGAGTCTGCTCTTAAAGTCATAGAGTTTGAGTAAATGTATTTTCCAATGTGCATGTTTTCTATGATTGGAAGGACACTGAGGTTGAACGAGAAGTAGAAATCAATGTTCTTGAAGCATTACCTTCCTTGGGCCGTTCCAGCAGAAAGACAGTATACAGACCTCATGAGTGTGTAATGTGACCGTCATGACTTTAAGCAAGTCTGGAGAAAATGGGGGATAATCCCTGCTCCTCAACATCCTAAATGATGAATTTTATTTTCTTAGTTTTAAGTAAATATCTGTACTTTGTTCACGTAAAACTGGCTATAATGTAATTCGTTTTTAGAATCCGTTTAATTCAATAATAACAAAATGTCAATTAGCTAAACTTGCATTGATGGATAACAGAAAGTTTATAAGTTTTTTTGTTTTGATTCAAATAATTTTAACATTTTTTAAAGATTCTGTATTATCATTTATAGTGAGAGAATGCAACAAGAGACATGTATACGCGTTTGCATTACACACAATGTTTCTTTTTTATTTATTTACTTGCCACCAGTGAAGAGATAATCCAAAGACGATCCACTTCTAGGAGCTGCAAGAACTTTGGTGGAAGGACGGCTTTAGGAGCAGGAACATCACCTTCACATTATATAAATTTTTGGGTCTAGAGTAAGGGATTAGAAATTAAGGATTATAATTTACTTTTAGAATTTAGGGTTTAGGGTTTATAATTAAGATTTAGGGTTTACAATTTAATGTTTAAAGTTTAATTTTTTGGATTTTTTCACAATTTTTTGAACCTACTTTACAAATACATTATTAGTATTTTATATTAATTACATCTGTCTATATGTGTAAAATTCAAGTGGATTCTCTTCTCCTTAGGACACATCATATTTACTTTCACCAAAATTTAACACTTCACCTAATACATCCATCATTTTGACCCATTCTGTTAACCCAATTAGTCCATATTAATTTCTTAAGATATATATATATATATATTATATATATATATATATCATTTATTATAATCCTAACTAAATAGCCATATATTGCTTTAAAGTAAATGTTTTTTATTGAATATATATTAAATGTAAAATAAAAAATCTAAAAGGGAATATGAAAAGGTTTTTTTAATATTAAAAACTAAAACAAACATAATTTATTAAAAATAAAATTTTCTAAAAAGAATATGAAATTTATTTATTTATTTCATATTATAAAACTAAAGCAAACATAATTTATTAAAAATGATAGATTTACTTATTTTAAATTATATTAAATAATATTTCTATATCATATATTATAGTTTTAAAGTTAATGTTTTCTATTGAATATATATCTGTAAACATATGTTATTTTAATAATAAATAAAATTAGGTCAATTAATAGTAAATAATATATATTTTAAAAAAATTAACATGTCATGAATAAATTGTACTGGTTTATCAAATCCAGAAAAAATAAATAAAAGAAAAAAAAATTAATCCACAATGAAAAATATGAAGAACAAAACAGAGATATTAAAATAAAAAACCTGAAAATGACATGACTGTAAAAACGATAATAAAATAAAACAAAACTTCAATGGACTAATATGATGTCACATTAATATAAGAACAAAAAAAAAGAAATTGAAAGTTCGAAAAGGATATTATAAAAGACTACAAAATATATTATAAGCATCAATAAAAACATGAAAATTTAGGAGAAGATAAACTGGAAATTATGATTGTATTTCACGAAAATAAAATAAGAATGAGAATTTTGAGAATAAAAAATATATATCATTATTGTCTCGCTAAAGTTTCAAAACATAAATGAAATAAATCGAGATAAAATAAATATTAAAAATTTTAAAAATTAATAGATTAAAAAAATTAAATATCTATAATTTTTTTTATCTATTAATCCACCTGTAGAACGGATTAACCCCTAATATGACATAAATTTGATGTTAAAACCGATAATGAAAGCAATTGATGCTTTCTATGCCATATTATAATAATTACAGACTATTGAATTAATTGAAGGTAATTATAAACACAAAATTGGTTAATTGTAAATATTGCCTTTTAATATTTAATCAATCAATAATCATAATAAAATTTTCATCGTTTAAGATTTTCTATATTGGAGTTTACTTTTGTTTTTTCCATAAGCTCTATAATAGTCTCATTGACACTTGCATATTTTTTTTGTTAAACTATGTGTGCCAAATATTTAGAAAGTCCGCCACAATTTTTAGACAAATTTTTACTTTCTACCAAACTTTTAGCCAAATAATTCATTTCCCGATGAATCTCCAAATCCCTAAATCACACATTTCCCTCGTCTTCTTTGCGGCAGAGAAGCACTCATACATCTAAGTCGCTCACTTTTCCTTCCCGGCAGAGAAAACAAAATATCTCAATCTCCTCTTCTCTCTCTCCATCGCCCCTTCTCTCCTTAAGTGTGAATCTCTAGTTTGAGTTTTTTTTTGGTGAACAATTTCTCTTCGGCTTTGGGTAATTGACATCTTGGTGTTATTATACTGAGATCTGTTTAGGAAATCGTACGACGGCGGTGCGGAGACGTCTTGGGTGGGACCGGACGGGACTCACATCGCACTCACACGAACCCGTCTACTCTCCTGGCTACTTCAGCCTCCGAGATCCTCCATCTAAGGACCGTAACTTCTCTGAGAGGTATTTGCGGTTCCATTTGCACAGGGTAATGTATTTTGATTCGTCTTAACTGTAGAAAGGGGATTTTTAGATTGGGTGACATAACAAAGAACAAGATCTGTGATAATGTTTTTCAATAGAAGATTCCATGTTCTTGTACATTGTTGAATTTGGTTTCTTTCTTTTACTCAAAAGTGTCAACTTTCTTTTCCTGATTAGATTTTGTTTTTGTTCACACACGAACTTCTTCAAGGACAAAAATAATCCTGTTTCTTGGTATTGTTTAGATGAAAGTTGAATCTTTTTTTTTTAGAGAAATCTTTTCAACTTCTGAGTATTGTTTATGAGTAAACGCTTAGTTTCAATTTGATGTCTTAAGTTCCTTAACAAGCTGTTATGTATATAATTCGTTTGTGTTTTTGTAGGGAAATTTAAGGAGGATACACCATGAGATTGGTCAGGTGTTGGTTTTGCTCTTTTTACTGATGGTGTCAACATGTTTTTTCAAAAGTCTAAATTTAAAATTTGTTTTTTTTGTCGTCTACAGTGCTGGGTCACAACGGGCCGGTCCAGTAGCCCAAATACTACTTTAATATAGTATCTGCTCTTTCATGGGTTCGAATCCATGACCTGGAGGATGGTGAGATGGAAGCACCCTGCTGTACGCCGCTGGTTACGACTTTCCTCTTATGGTGATAGAAATTAAGTTAAAAATTTGAAAAATTAAATCATATGAATGATGAAAAATTCCAAAATTAAACAAAAAAAATCAAGAAATTACATTAAAAAAAATCGAACTGCACAGTGTTGGTCAGAAATGATTTGACGTGTAAAATGCATTACAAATTGATGCCCATCCAGTCTCTTTGTTTCCACTATCGTTCAAATCTACATTCTCATAAAAATTCTTATTATCTTTTTCATAGTTTTTCTTGTTGTCGTTAATCACTTAGTTTCCCATGTTTATTCCATTTGCATCATCTCCAACAAGTTCTTATATACTCTATGCATTGTCTTCTTCTTTTCTTTTCATTTTTTCAATAACAAAGTATTCGTCTTTCTTATTCATTTCAACGCTACTATTTATTTTTTTTCATTTTTGTACTTCAGAATATCATTATTATTTTGAGATTTAACCAATTTATCTTGTTTATTATTTATCTTCTCTATTTCTAGGCAATATTTTTTACAAATTCATGAAAAAAAAATATAACACAAGAAACGAATACTGTAATGAGAAAACAAAAATTAGAGGTTAAAGAGAATACATAAAACACAAGGCAACCATTAATTAGTAACACTTTGAATTACTTGTAGCTTTTGAAATTTTACTGAATCCTCCAATTTCCTAGTCGGAGACACTTTAAGAAAGCAGTAGAAAAAAATTTGTGATAAAATTTCATGTTTGTCCAGAAATTTCTAAGAGAGTCATAATACTAAATTAAGAGAAATAATTGACAGTCTAAGCAATTCAACATCCACAAACATCTCGAAAAAAAAAATTATTCGCAAATGATTACAATTTTTTTTTCACTTCATGCATCTGTTAAAATGTGGAAAGAAACTACAAACAATAAAAAATCAATACGCATTGTTCTCTCACCAATCTAAATCATTTAATTAACCTAAACATGCAACTTTTGTTAAGTATAACTTAACATGACCAAGTTGGATTCCATTTAACTGGTTAATTCACCGGTTACGAGGATTAACTAACCGTAAAACAAGCAAAACCAATTTAAGAACAAGAGGATGAAGAGCGTGATGAACAACACCAAGGACATGGAGATGGAGGAAAACATGAGAACCACCTACACATAATTGAATGCTTCTGCTTTCCTACTTCTGGTGGTTTTTGTTCGTCTTGTGATTGCTTAGCTTGTTTCTTCTTATCCTCTATTTCTGCAGTTGCTGAATCACTTGTGGCTCCTGCCAAACTGTTAAAAAAAAATCTGTCACTAAAAGACTAAACCAATCCTCGTAACCCAACTCAGGGTTCTCATGGATTCTCCTTCTGATCCCAACCATCCAATCGAAAAAATAGTTTCTTTTAGCCAAAGCAAAAAACTTTGAAGGGATTTGTGAAAACCCATCAGAGGTTAAAGGAGCCAAACAAGGGTGGTTCGACTATTCTACATGTGTCTCCCTTATTGTTTCTGCATTTGGAATTTGGTATTATGACGGCTAAGAAAATGTTATTATCCCACAGTTTCTAACGGGTTGAGGGGAAAAAAGTAAGAGAAACTATATTGACCAACCTCTTTTTTAGAGTTAATATGCATATATGGTACTTTCAAAAAGGTGTTTAACAAAATATCTTTTCACCACTATACAAAGTCCGTTATACCCCTCGTATTAATTATAATGGCATTTATTGAAGATTTCTCCTCTGACACACGATTTCTTTTTCCCGAGACTAGTTCACCATTTGGAAAATGAACAGTATTATATAATTCGTTACTCAAACAACTATTTAGGGTTAAACATTTTAACGTTTATATCAACATATCAATGTTTATATTAACCTTATAAGAACTTGAATGTTTAATTTGGGTCAATTGTATAATATTCAATTTGGTTCACAAATCTTTAAAATTTATGGTTTAAGGTTTACATTTTGGGATTTAGGGTTTAGATTTTACGGTTTGGAATTTAAGGTTTAGGGTTTATTAATCAGTTTGGGTTCACTAGTCCTAGGTTTTAGGGTTTAGATTTTAGGGTTTGGGGTTTAGGGTTTAGGATTTATTAATCAGTTTGGGTTCACTAGTCCAAGGTTTTAGGGTTTAGATTTTAAGGTTTGGGGTTTAGGGTTTA
>KE155275.1:96905-123051 GCA_000411075.1 Sisymbrium irio
CCGCAAAATCACGTTTTCCCGCTAAAACCGCAAAATCACGTTTTCCCGCCAAAATCGTAAAATCACGTTTTTCCCCCAAAATCGCAAAATCACGTTTTTCCGCTAAAACCGCAAAATCTCATTTTCCCGCCAAAGCTGCAAAATCTCGTTTTCCCGCCAAAACCGCAAAATCACGTTTTCCTGTCAAAACCGTGAAATCTCGTTTTTCCGCCAAAATTGCAAACATTCTTTTTCCGCCAAAACCGCAAAATTTTGTTTTTCCGCAAAAACCGCAAAATCATGTTTTTCCATCAAAACTGCAAAATCTCGTTTTCTCGAAAAAACTGCAAACTTATGTTTTTCCGTCAAAACCGCAAAATCTCGTTTTTCCGTCAAAGTCAGAAAATCTCGTTTTCCCTCTAAAACCGAAAAATCACGTTTTTTTGCAAACCGGAAACTCCATATTTTTATTTATGATTGTTTCATTTATAGTTAAATATATTTTTTCAATTTAATTTCATTTTTAAATATAGTTATATGTATGTTTAGACCAAAATAGAAAAGTAGGGGTTTTTGGTCATTTGTCATAAAACTCATCAAAATATAAAAGTCAGAACACAAAACGATCCATACTAAATCTGACCAAGTGACCATCCTACCGCATCTAGATACGATTTCCAGATGTATGATCCAAAAATTCTAGAATCACGAACGAACGACATCTGGTTACTGCATCTAATTACTACATTCAGATTCAGATGCTGCGTCTGGATTTTTCATCCAGTTCACCAAACGAACAAGGCCACTCAAAGTGATTGCTTCGGCTCTAAGGAAGAGACAAGCTCGGAGAGAAGCTAAGACAGATGTTGAAAGAAACATTAAAACATTGACAAACATTAAAGCTCGGAGACTCAAGAGTATGTTGAATCTGTTGTCGTAAACCTCCAATAGAGCGAGAGATACCAACTGTGGATCTAATAAATCTTGAAGATCCACACGAATAACCCTCATAAAGAGTTACGTATAACGTGTAGGTCAATGCAGAGGTTTTGAGACAAAAGTTCTTTGAGAACAACTTCTTGTTGAATGAATTTAGAGAACACCCTTGTTCATTAACGGTAAGAAACTGAATAATAATGAAGCCAACGTTCTAAGAAAAAGGAAATAGACATGAAAATGTGTTGCACACGTTAGATGTAGCTGCATCACATATCTAACAAAAATCAAAAAGAGAGAAAGAGAGAGGTGATATTGTCCTCGGAATAATAATTTGCTAAACATTAAAACTTTGGCAAAGAATCCAGAACTGATGATCCTCGTCCCACTTGAGTTGATCACTCCCGAACCGTTCCTCCCCATCTCTGAACCCGACTCTCGGCTTGCTCAGCCTGCAGAATTCAAAATGTTAGTGAAATGATCAAACCAAACACAAAAGTAGGATGAACATAACTTGAAGAGGACATGGAGACTAAGTAAGAGACCTCTTTGTTCCAGTTAGTGTAGTAGATTATTCCAATCAATATAAGTGTCTGTAAGCAGATTCCAGCTACCATACCTCCCCATATTCCCTACAAATTCACATATGAATTAGCACAAAATAACATAGAAAATACAAACTGGATTCGATTGGTTTATCGTGTTGGTGACAAGCTAACCTGAACCCCAAGGTTTAGTGTGAATCCAAGAATGAGACCAGCAGGAAGTCCAATAATGTAGTAGCACGCAAGGTTCACGTATGCCACCAGAGACTGCCACCCAGCTCCAACAGCAACACCTGAAAAGATGAACCAATTCAGTGTTTTCTGATCCTAAAATGCTTTTTGATTTTAGTTATTGCCACAACTCATCATGTCAACGTACCTGACAAGACAGGCTGGAGACTGTTCAAGAGGACAGTGAAGCCCAACAAGACAGCTATTCTCGTGGTTTCTGCTGCCACAGCTTCGCTAGAAGTGAAAAGATGAGGGAAGCTGTCTTTTGTGGCTAAGACAACAATCATGCACACAACCCCGATGAGAGTTGATGTAATGGAGACAACTAACACAGCAAATTTCGCTAGGGACGCGTTCCCTGCCCCAAGCTCATTCGAGACCCTAATGCTGAAAACACCAAGAAGAGTTTTAATTAGCTTTTCCAATATGAATCTAGAGACGCAACATGTAACAAAAAAGAGGTAGAAATCTCTTACCTTATGGCAGCGTTAAACCCGATTGAAATCATTGCTGTCCAACCTTCTATGTTCATGCTGTGAAAGACCAAACCATTTTTAAAACATATTTTCAATGGAAAACATAAACAGAAACAATCATAAATAGGTATACCAAATGGAAATGGCATCGACTGGTATCAATGGATTAGGAAGAAGACCCGTGACAACGACAAGAATCATCAAGTACCAAAACTCCAAACTGCAGAAATCAATATAACAAACCGGTCATTCTATGAGTTAAACAATGTCTACTACTAGCCAAAAGAAAAGGCTGTGTAAGAAGATTTGGTACCAGAGCATAACAGCAGAAGCTAGGGATAGTTTGACAAAACCGTAGAGGTCACGAAATGCAAGCCAAGAAAATCCACTCCACGCACCGTCTGATTTGGTGATTAAGATATACAAAAGCTGACCGATAACAATAAGCCACCATGAGGTATTGAGAGTGATGGCTGCACCTACAAGTCCCCACTTAAAGTAAATGATGAATAGCCAGCTAAAGACTGCGTGTAAAATTAGAACCACCCCAGAGATCCAAGCCATCACAAGCACTTTCCCCTGAGACTGTAAGAACTTCTGAATAGGAAAGTTTGCTGAATAGGCAAACAGTTGTGGAATCATCCACAATGCAAATTTCCCTGAAAATTTTAAAATTTAAAACGTTAAATTAAGATTTTCATAACGTGACATAGACTTTCTTGGGCACGAAGGTGAAGTAGAATAATACCTGCGGCTTTTGAGATGTTAGGAGCCTCGCCGAAGAAGGAAAGTATAGGAGGAGCCCAAATGTAGATGGGAAGCATACATAAAGCAGTGGTAAAAAGAATGACCCAAGAACGTTGCATATATATTCCAAGCATCCTAAGTTGTCCTGCTCCATATGCTTGTCCACACAACGTCTCCAACGCACTCCCCATCCCTAACTGCAACCATTTTTCATCACGACAGTATTAAATTTACTATGTTCTTTGTTACTAATGCTTGATCTTTTAGCTAAATCCATAGGAAATTAACAAGGAGTAACCAATGATATTATAATATGAAATACTTAAAATCAAAAACTAAGAGAGGTCCCAAGCGATTAGCTAGCTTTCTCAACATTGCTTTTCTTTTTTAGTTTTAGTTCTTCTTGCCTTCTTGGTTAACTGTGCTATTCATGACAAGCAACATATCACACATAATCTAACTTTTTTCAGGTACTATATTTCTAGAATGTTAAAAGTATAAAGATTCAGACAGCTTTCGTCAGAATTCTTCAAAGTTACTTTTAGCCATATCTAGCTAAAAAGTTGGAAATTATCAAACAAAAGCTAATTATAACACAGCAGCTTTAGAATTCTGCGTTCATTTATCTACTTTAGTTTGGAACTAGAATACACTGCTAGGTGGTAAATTTGAAATGATGATGCATAATAATAATTGTAAGAAAAAGTCACTCTGGTTTTGCATTTATTTGAAGAGAACTGAAAACATAAAAGTTTAACTTGCAAAAGATCAACTTTTATACCATCTTTACTGATTAGTAACTTAATTTTTTTTAAAGAGTCCTTGCTATCCATTTTACATTTTGATTTTATGTAAAAGTACTAATATAGTAGAAGAAAATAATTGTAGTTAACCATTTTACATTTGATACCTAGTCTTTTGTTTTTTTTTTTGGACAAAAAGTCTTTTGTTTTTATTTAAAACTGCTAATCTTAACTGTATATAATTGAGATAGAAGTGTAAATCATATGACATGAAATAAAACATTAAAAGTTACAAATTCATACAGTTGTTAATTTTTCGGTGATAGGCTGCAAAATTGGAAGTTTACGTATAAAGTCAATAAACCAAATAACAAGTGGTAACAAGGAGTGCAGCGTGTCTGGAAGTGGGAGAAGCAAAAAAAAGTAAGACTAACGGAAAGGAAGTGGTCCTATGTGTTCTTAAATAAAGGTTGGCTTCAAGTTTCCATTTCAATTATGATTTTTTGTTTTTCGTTCTATACGAACGGAAACAAAACTTGAATACTCACATCTTCTTCTTTTAGACAATTGAATTGTCAAATCTTCTTCTGAATTTTTGGAACAATTTTGTTCAGCTATATAACACATACAATAAAATACCTTCTAAACATGGTACAGTCCCTAAGTCTCATTCCGTCTTATTCGAATTGGAGACAAATTAGTAACATGTTTGTTGTTTTTGATCGTGTCAAATATCATTTATCAAAATGGAAACATGAAATGGAGCAAGTCTAAATTTCGTTCTTGCTCGGTCCCGTTATACTTATTCTTAAACATAAAAAAATGATAGAAAAAAAGATAAACAGTATACTGTCTCGCTCAATAATACTTCATTAAACCTAGTTGTGAATCTGGTGGTTAATCTGGCCTAATACTTATTTTGTTTTTAGGCTTAACTGAGTTCAGTATCAACAGTTAAGTTGGCTGGAAACTAACTTTCTTTCGCCAACAGACCTTTTATAATCACAAAACAACAATGCAAAATCACGTGTATCTTTTAACGTGTGAGCCTATGAGCATATCTATTCTTTTGTATTTATATTGTAATTATTGCACGTAAAGCATGTTGAGTCGGTCAATAATGGCTTCATTGAACCTAGTTGTGATGGTGACCAACTTCTTTTACGTGGGGAGGTAATTAAATGTTATATTTAGATTAATGGTTATCGTTTTTTGTTCCTTTTTGTTTCTGCTTATTGCTACGTTGCAACTAAATTTGATTTTTTTTTTTCGTTTCAATATCACGGTGCGACTAACTTAGTTCAGTATCCAATTAATTTAGCCGGGACTAACCTTCTTTCGCCAACAAAGTTGACGTTTCTATACTGCAGAATCATGTGACTTCTATTTTAATTATAAAAATGTACGGGGGAGATCTACTTTTGTATTTAACGAATAAAGAACTAAGAATAATTATTTTTTAATTGCGTGGCCTTTATTAAAACACAACATCATTTCATACACAACACAAGAAAGAAACACGTGTGAAAGATGACGTACCATGACACCGAAGGCGAGACCGGAGATGACAGAATTCTCGACGGAGACGGCAGCTAACTCGAGCTCACCAATACGACCAGAGAAAGTCTGAGTGAGTGCACCGAGAGAGTATTGACTTATGGCCGTAAAGATGGCTGGTCCGGCTAGTTCCCAGAGCCGTTTCGACTCTTGACGAAAATCTTTGGCCCATAATTTCGACTTCGACAACGGTTTGGTTTCGTTGAGTTCCGGTGGCTCACGAGGGTCAAGCAATGGCAAAGTCTTATCTTTTCCCATTTTCGATATGTGAGAAGCTTTTGCCTTAACTGCTCTCTCTCTCTCTGGCACTTCTGTATCTTTGGTCGGATATGAATTTTAAATATAGAAAATGGAGACGGTGGTAGGTACCAAAATTAATAGACCAAATATTTTATATAAATTATACTATATGGAATGTCCCAAAAATGTAATTAAAAATCGCTAAAAATGACCAAAACGAAGCTAATGAATAAATGAAATGATGAAGACGTGATTTTTAATATATGTTCTTTGATTTATTTTTAATTTTACTTTCTTTCTTTTTAAAAATTATAACAATTTAACTACATAGCAAAAATTAATTACAGTTGGGAAATTTTTTTTAATGAAAAACTAGCAATTGGTTTACAAATAATGCAAGTGAAAAATGAAAAAGACGGAAGTAACCTTTAAATGGTGGAAAACGTTTCTCAAAAACAGATAAAACTGTCTGAAACTAACTTAGACAAAGAAAGTTTGAACAATCTATATAAATTTCTGTACACATTATATTTGACAATTAATATGCTATTTTTATTTCTTTGAATATGCTATAAAATAGAAAACATGCTTTTGTCGAAACATGAATCGCTTAACATATTAAGGACGTGAAACAGTAATAAATATTAAATCGTAGTATACCGACTCGTTTAAGGGAATAAATCCGACTACTATCTAAGATAGTTTTAAAAAGTGGAGAAGCAACAGAAAATTTGATCTCAAACAAAATGGATGACATGTAAATTTACTCAGTCAAAAGTAAAAATTCATAAATACCAATTAAGTGGAATAAACATATGTGCTAATTCATAATTTCAAGTCATAAAAATAAGATAAATAATCGAAACAATAAAACATTTTATAGACACACATTAAACATCTATCTCTACTTATTTCTCTTTATTTTTGTTAATATTCCTGTGAAATCATCAATGCAAAAAATATTTATTCTAATTTTTCTCTTGTTTTTCCACTTCCTTTTTATCTTAATTTTTTTTTTCTTATAACATCTCTAACCCATTTTCAAATCTTTAAATTTTGAATATTTTCAATTCCAACCCATCTTCAGATCATTAAATTTGAAATTTCACTATTCAAAACTTTAAAACAATATTTACTTTACAGTTTCGTCATTCTACTTATAAATCTTAAAAATGTTTTATTAACTTTTAGATTTTCATTTTATTTCTTTTATTTACACATCAAATATATTGATACATTTAATTATATACATATAAACTGCATTAAAATTCATTTATTATTTAGAAAATGCTTTGATTGAACATTTTAGAAATTAATTTTAATGAGTAATTTGATATTTGAAATGCAATTTTATAAGAAAATTGTTCACTTTATCATAGTTTTTTAACTTTATCATTTTGTAATATTTTTTATTAATAAATTATGTAATATTTTCTATACTATATGTTTTATATTTATATTTTTTTTTTCTGAAACATCACTTTCATTAAAAGCCTCAATGGGCAAAAAGAACTACATCAAATAAGTACTGGAAAATAACGATAATACAGATAGTTTGATATAAATGCGAAACAAGCTCTTAGACTTGAAGACAATCATGAAAATCCTTTAGCCAAAACACTGTATTAAAAGCTCAAAAGAACTGTTTGATAGTCGGATTTGATACCAATGTTCAAACATTCGAAAACTCTTCGGAGTTGACTAAAGACAGAAAAAATTATTAATGATGATAAAATTTGCTCTTTTCTGGAGAATAATATGCTCTCCTTAACGGATGAAGCTGAAAAAGTGCCCATACTTCTTGCCAAGATGGCTTTTGAAGACAGGTTTGTATCTATCTATATCTTATGGCATAATGGGATGGTCAGAACACACACACAATCGGGTGCAGAGTTGGCCTGAAAAGAGCCGATGTTGTATAGGAATTGAAGATCAACGGCTTTGGTGTTGAGAATAACAAGGATTCCCTCATCAATATTGCAGAAATAAATTGAAATGCAATGGCTTTACCTTTGAAGATTGCGAGGAACCCCTCATCAATAAGAAATTAAGAATAGCTGCTATGGCTTTAACTTTGGACATGGCTAGGAATCTCTTACCAAAAATAAGTTTTCCAAAAGGGTTCTCCACAAATGGAATAGCAAGCATTGACGACGCCCTCGGTGGTGAAATCAACATCGAGACATGGAGAAGCGGCGGAGCTGAGAAGCTCTGAGAAATGCAGCAGAGACACCATCCAGAAGGAGGAAACAACACACTTTATGAGAAGCCCGAGAAGAGTCTCGATCTTCTGAAAAGATCGAGAGAGACATACAGATGAAGCAAAGTGCTTGTTCGTGATTGAGATGGAGGCTTTAGGTCCGGTGGAATAGGTGGATTCGGCGGCTCTGGCGGATGAAGTGAAATTGGATATTCTAATATAATCATTTGAGATTTTTGAAATCAATTAGTATACAATCAATATAAAAGAATTAAATGAAACACAGTTGAAATTAAATTGAGATTTTTTTATAATTAATATTCATCATATTTCAAAAAATTATGATATATATACTTTAATTTAATGTCATTATTTCATTATAATAATATCAGATTGATTATATTTAGTTTCATTTAATGAAATATCTACTAAATCTAAACATTTTCTATTCATTTGGTAAGAAAAATTAAATAATATATGTTACATAAAATTTGAAATAAACATTAAAATTATTAATTATTAATAGCTTCTGAAGATCAGTTCATAAGAGAATTGATTATTTAATAAGTGATATTATATTTAAAACATAATTTAACTAATTATATTTATAATTTATATCAAACTTCATAATATAATAAAATATTTACTGTAAAATAAATTATAAATTAATTTTTCCCGTGTATATCTTCTAGTTATATAATTAAAACCAAACAAAAATAAAATAAAATGTAACAAGCTAATTTTTTTTTATAATTTATTAATTATAAATTTTTTGATGTCGTGACATTTTATATTGTCCATAATAATAGACAAGTAAACAAGTATGGAAATGGAGAACAAGATCTTGACCAAAAAAAAGAAATGGAGAACAAGAGAACATGAACCAACTGTAGCACTTTTGGTCGAGATATTGCCCCCTCAAAAAGATCCTAAAGGATGTTGCGTCTCTTAATTCGAATTGGAGTCTTGCTTTGGAAACGTGGGATTAGCGTCCAAGCTTCGACATGGTGATTCATGGGCCTCCATTCCTAACTCTAATATAATTTAACAGAAAAATAAAATAAATAAGCAAAACTTGTGATAATGCGACGAATCTTGTACTTAGGGCACGACTTTTGTTTTCTGGAAGGATTTAACCGACTCGTACAAGTAACTAAGATTTTAGCTATTGTACTTAGACTTGCGTGGATTAATAGAAAGAGAGAGAGAGCGTAGATACTTGCTTTGATGGACCAATTAAGACGTACCAGCACGATAAAAAGCACCTCCACCAATAAATCAGATAACTCTGGGACAATCGCAATGGCTATTTGGTCAACTTACCCTATCGCACTATACTGGTGGATCTTGATTTGATTAAATAAATTAGCTCTTATAAGTAATTAACATAACTAACTGTTATCCTTGGAAGATATTTTCTTACAAACGTGCAAGAAGATGGTTATTAAGACATTGTTAACTGAAATAATTACTAAATATAGCTTTCACATCTATGTAAATGACATTTTCTATGGAATTGTTGCATGTTAAAAGAACATGTCTGTTTGTTTTATTGTCTTTGCTTGGGAAGATGGCTAAAGAGTCCAGTATTTTGGGATGTCTCGCGTAGAGACTAATGACATCTCCAACCCATTACGCTATTTTCCACTCTAAAATAGAGTTATTCTAAAATAGCGTGCTCTTTTGCTCCAACCCACTTCTATTTTCCACTCTAAAAAGAATATTCCAAAGCATATTCCTTTTTCATTTAATTATAACAAATTTGCAGTTATACCCTTAATATTTAATATAATCATGAATTTAATCAACTAACTTATATTTTCTTTTGTAATTAATATAATTTAAAATTTCATTTGAATATAAACATTTTATATAAATAAAAGTATACTACACAACATAATCAAACTAAATAATAGATTATGTTTAAAAGATTTTTAATTTAATGTGTTTTTATGTTTTAATTTCAATTTAAATATTTATGTATTTTAAATTTAAAAATTACTTTATGATTGTAATTTCTTCTTTAATATATGTAATTTTGTTTTTTTTAGTTTCAGTAATCTTAATTATGAATTTTATCATTTGTTATAAAATTCATGTGTCAATAGATACCATAAATTTTTATTTAAGTATAAAAATATTAACATTTAATTGTTAAAGGACTATATTGTAAATAAAAAAAATTTCACTCTAAAATAGAGGGATGAACAGTGTCGCGTTATATATAGCGTAACACTGTACATCTATATAACGCGACACTGTATTTCCTTCTATTTTAGAGTGGAAAATAGCGTTGGATTGGAGTTACTTTTACTCTAAAATAGAGTAAAAAGGGGAAAATAGCGCTGGGTTGGAGATAGTCTAATAAATTAATATGCATTTTTTTTGATTAAAAGTTTGTATTCTATAAAAAAAAGTCGACGTTTAGACATGTGAAGCCTTAAGTGATCGCTTCACTTTCCAAAATATTCTGGATCGAGCATGCTTATACATGACTAAGTCGAGACAAATTTCACCTGAAAATTAAATAAGACTATTCTGAATAAAAGGGCTCGTAACTAAGCAGAACCGAATGAATTATTGGTTACACAAACACAATATTGAGCAAAACAGATGACTAAAAGAAATTTAAAGAAAACAGCAATAAGTGGCTGTAAGGTTTGAAAGACACTTCCCTAGCCAAGTTGGTAATACAGGCTATGACCAAGAAAAGAAAAAAGTTACACTGACTAGTTGAAATCCAATAAAGCAAAGCTCTAAGCTAGACGTGGTTTCGTCGCTTGAAAGATGGAAAACAACAAAAACCTTTAAGTCGGAGATAATTAAAAAGATTCGGCCAAATAAAAGAATATTTGGGCCTCAAATGAGGATAAGCACACAAAAGCCCTTCAAAATATACTTTAAATAAGAAATCGAAAAATACAGGAGGCATGTTGGTCGCCAAAAAAGACTGAAATCTATGAAAAAGTTAGATTTGGCCAGACGTTAAAAAGTTATTGACAATTGCCGAAAAGATTTTGACGGTCATCACAAGAACTCGACAGCTATTAGAAGGATCTTTACAGCTCACAAGAAGTCGTTTAGTACTTGAGTGACAAGAGTGCTCTTCTAAAACTGGTAGAAGATTTAAGCAAAAAAACCTTTTGAGTGATTTCGGAAAAATATAGGAAATGCATAATCTAAAGGGTCAATTTGCCGTGTAGCTACATTGGAGGTAAAATAGTACTTAGATAACCATGTATTAAATAGGTTTAACTATTTTGATATTTAACCAACAAACAGACAATATTATCCTTCCCTAACACAAAAACAATATCTCTCCTAATATTGTAATGTTTTGTGATTATTATGTCTATCCTAATTGTAATGTTTTTATGTATGATAAAATCATTCAAAATTACTAAAAATTATAGATTTTAGTTTACATTCGAAATAGTTTGAATTTTTTAAATGGAGTTATATTTTTAAAGATAAATAAATAATATCCAACAGTAGAAATATGTAAAATTATATACACATACACCTAAAATAGAATAGCATGAACAAATCTATATAAAATATATTATTATACTATACTATTTAAATTATTTAACACTTTTCACAAATAAAATGTACATTGAATAGAATATAAAAAAATTCCTCAACAAAAATAGGCAACATAATAGAATAATACACATTCCTTTTATTTTCCATAACATTTAATAGAAGATAACATCCAAAAGCTGAACGTACAGAGAAAATTAACTGCAAAAATAAAAATAGTATAGAATTAATTAACAAATAATATAGTTAAATGATAAATTAAATCAGAATAAATTGATTGGAAATATTTGTTCTAAAAACCACAGAATATAAAGAAATCTAACTCATAAATTACAGAAAAATTAACATAACTGAAAAGAGAAAAAATGAATTTTAGGGAGAGAGATCTGAGAAAAATCTAAATTAATGGAAAAAAAATAATTTTAGTGAGAACTTTAAAAGAAATAGAAAGAAATCTGAGAAAAAAATAAATTAATAGAAAAAATCAATTTAAAAGAGGAGAGATCTGAGAAAAATAGAAAAAATAGATTATTATACTTCAATATCACTTCGAGACAAATGAATCAATTGGAAATAGCATTAGATCTTATAAGAGAAAGAAGAAGAGATGATTGTCCAAAAAAAAAAAAAACGTTAAGATAGAATGAAGAAAACAAGGAAACAAAAATAAAGAAGAAAAGAAAAATAATTTTTTTTGTGTAAAAGTAATTTTGTCATTAATACATATTATACAAATAAATATTTTAGCCATAAGATGTAATGATTATAAAATAAATTAACTTTTTTTTAAAGTTATCTCGTATAGTTTCTCTAATCCAAATGAAATATCCACGATCTTAAATCAAAAGAAGCCTGTGACGTTGCTGCTTCCCATCCCGTATATATATCAGAGCATCCTCAATGCACGAAACTCATGACAAATTTTTATTTTATATTTAATTATAAAGTTGATGGTGAGTGATGAGGAAAAATATTGTAGAGAAAACAAATTATTTTCAAAAGCTTCACCAAGCCTACGAGAGTATTACATGTGGCATAAGACACGTTTCTTATATCTCCTAAATAAACGACGTGTTTTGGTTATTTATCTAATTTCTATTTATTTAAATTACAAATAACATCAAAAGACAGTTTTAGAAGACAGCATTGAGGATGCTCTTACGACCAAAGATACTAAAAAGTGTTTCGTAGTAACTACGTTTTCCTAAAAGACATATTGTTAGACAACTAATGTTCGACCACTCGCAAAGTAACATTTATAACAACAGTTTTTCATCTCAATTTATTGTAATTTGAGTCAGAAACGAAACTTGTTGATATATATATTTTTTTTTTCATTTCATAGAACTAGAACCGCTTCAAATTATCACACGTCAGAAATTATTCTTGAAAAAAAAAACAGAGAATTGCTCACCAAATGGAGAGTGGCATTTTGTTATGGACAAGCAAAAGATGTCCAGAATTGTTCCTCTTCATCAAGGGATATGTTTAGAGGATTTGAAAAACGCAGTGGCGAAAGAGTTCTTCGGCAAACAGTCCTCTCCCATGAACGTCTCCTTGAGTTATTGGCCCCCAAACAGCAAAGAACTCGCTACGGGATACAGACACCACCAGTTTTGCTCACCAACGACGGCGGAATTCACTTCTTTACTCAGCATATGAAGGTCAACAACTCAATAAACCTGTTTGTCAAATTTGAAGAGATGCCCAGGCCGCCGACAACTGACTTTGTCGATCTAGATAATGTATATGTCACACCGACGGTTAACCGAAAGGGCGTACCCGTCTTCCCTTCTTCTTCTAGCAAAGGTAGATATGTTTCGACTATTTGGTCACAAGTTGCCTAGTCAGTAAGGAGTGGATAAGTTTGCAGGATACTGTACATTCCCTCAGCGGGATGTCGAATAGCTTCCCAAAGCACGACCCCTTGATTATTTCAAACTCCGGCGTATCTTTCATCACATCGTGGATAAACGTCAGAACATCCAATTTGCAATACACATTCAGCCTCCAGACCGGGAAATGGCCCGTCGCAAACAACCTCTCTGGAAGGTCCCAATCCACACCGGTATCGTCATCTGCAAATCGGAACAAAAAATCACGACCAAAACAACAACAAAAAACGCACAATCGGAACAGTTCATCACACGGCGGTTAAACAAGCAAGCTTGCAAGATGCTAACCTGATTCGTCGCTACCAGAACCATCTGAATCCACCAACAGTCACCGTTTCATCCTCCTCGATAAAACCCTAAATCCGACCGAGTAAAACATTCAATTTGCCGATTTAATATTCCGATTTAGTCTAAACCGTGTAAAAAGTTCGTGTACTACCTCAAGACCAAGCTGCCAGGGTTTCTCACACCGGAGCCGTCGCAATATCAGTCGCCGGTAACAAAGCCAACTCCGTCGCCGTTGATTTCGGTTTTTTCGACAGCAAACAAAAGTATAGAAAAATAAAATTAGAGTTTGACATGGTAGAAAATTAAAAAGTTAAAGAGTAAAAAATAAGAGTAACTAGAAAATTATCTAGTTTGGGGTAATTTAAACATTTCCAAAGCCCAAAGTACACCTCTATTAAAAAGTGTGTTAAAATGTAACATTTCAACCTAAAATGTGCCTCACTTAAACAATTGTATATAATATCATAGGGGGCACAGACACACACATAAAACTGGTTTACATCACATGTGATGTGATGATGTTGATGTGAATAGGAGTATCATCCGCATATATTTACTAAAATAGAACCATTGAATTTCTAATAAAAACAAAAGATTCTGTTGTACTATTTTTTATACTCTAGAGATTTCCTGATGAAGAAAATATTAGCTAAGTCATTATCAAATTCGACCGTCCATTTGAAGACGTACACGTCTTTATGGTCAAACATCATACACCTAACTTCCTAGAAAACTACGTAACATGTGCCTCAATTTATATATAGATATGGATGAATGAGGATGACTTTGTGAAATTTCTAGGCTCTGCTCATACCAATTCTCTTTAAAATTTGCCCACTTCATCTTCTCTCTTCTCTCTATATAATACCTTTCGATTCTTACCATTTACGGAGAAACAGTGCATGCAGAGACAATGGGCAATACGAATTCGTTGTGTGGGCATAAAAGGTAACAATTAGTATCACTCCCTATTTGAATATTTATAAATACCAAATAATTAATTTAGACATGTAACGTGTATTGTCGTGCATCTATAGGTTTTCCAACTATGAGGAAACCCCGATAAGTTCTTTTCGCAACAACTCATCTCACGATGGTATTAAAACCATTGAAGCTGTTAAGAGTTGTAGCTTTTCTAGAAAATCAGATCTTTGCATCCGTATCATCACATGGAACATGAATGGAAAGGTTTGTTTGTACGTACGCGCATATTCAGTAATTATAATGACGTATAAACAAATCTTCCTTAATCTTATCGTTAATAGTTATTAATGTAATGTATGTGAAGGTTTCATATGAGGATTTGGTTGAGGTTGTTGGTAAAGACAGAAAATTCGATTTGCTAGTCGTTGGGGTGCAAGAAGCTCCAGAAACCAATGTAGCTCAATTTTTGCAGAAAGCTTCATCTCCAACTCACGTGTAAGTACTCTACTGTTTCTTTCGATTTATCTACATTACTGATTTATAAGCCAAAGTTCTTCCATTTACCTGTAATTTTAACATTGCAAAGTTTCATATCCCAAATGAAATACAGGCTTCTTGGGAAGGCGAAGTTGCAATCCATCCAGCTATATTTGTTTGGGCCAAATAATTCACAACCATTAGTAAAAGGTATTTATTCATCTATTTTCATTATATTTATATAAATTTTATAATAAAACAAACAAACAAAACTTGATTGGTGTATGATTAATTGCAGAAATAAAGGCGGAGAGACATTCGGTTGGGGGATGTGGAGGTTTAATTGGAAGAAAGAAAGGAGCTGTGGCTATTCGTATTAACTACGATGACATCAAAATGGTTTTCATCTCTTGTCATCTCTCTGGTACCTACTTTGATTTGCTTTTCTTCTCTATTAAGCTAATTCACAATTACTACAATTGCAAATGCTAATATTACAATGGATGCAGCTCACGCAAGTAAAGTAGACCAAAGAAATGAAGAGTTGAGACGCATATCAAATTCACTATTATCAAGAGACAAACGGACACGTGACCTCACTGTTTGGCTTGGAGATCTTAATTACAGGATCCAAGATGTCTCTAACCGTCCTGTTCGTTCCCTTATCCAAAATCATCTTCAATCTGTAAGTCCCTTTCTCCAACTCCATAGACTCTGCTTTTTGGTTTGGTTATAAATCAAGGATAGTAAAAATATATACAAATAAAAGATAATTTAACATAGTTTTAAATTATGTTTTCTTTATAAACTTTAAATTATTTAGTTCGATTCATTTCGGTTGCATAAAATTTTGTTTTGATTGGTCAAAATTATTGTTATGGTTTGGCTTTAAACTAGTGGTTTAAGTTCTATTTAAAAGTTTGACAAAAAAAAAGTTCTATTTAAAATAGCTTAGGTGCATAATGTGATTTGTTACTCACTCCCAATCATATTGATGATGTGACTTTATGCAGGCTCTTGTGAGTAAAGATCAGCTCTTGCAAGAAGCTGAGAGAGGCGAAATATTTAAGGGTTATTCCGAAGGAACTCTAAGGTTTAAACCGACTTACAAATACAATGTGGGAAGCAGTAACTACGATACAAGCCACAAGGTGAGGGTTCCAGCTTGGACAGATAGGATCTTGTACAAAATCCAAGATACCGAAAATATGCAAGCGACTCTTTACTCCTATGATTCCATAGACCAAGTCAATGGTTCCGATCACAAGCCTGTGAAAGCGGATCTTTGCTTGAAGTGGATTCACAATTAGATGAATGCATGAATTTTTTGAAAGTTCAGAAGATATGAAATTCCTCATTGTTGCTATATTGAAAGTACATAGTAGGCAACATTTTGAGTTTTTTGTTAAGTCGATTATCTGTGTTTTCAATGTAAAGTTCTCAAATCTTCGAAAGTGTTAATTTCTTGTATATGTGTCACTGATCATTCTCTGCATTATCCTTTGATTTTATTTTAAAAGTCCACTGCTCGGGCTCCACGCTCTTCGTGATTTGCATGGCCGGCAATATCTTTCGTTGCTTATATCTTCTCATTCCTGGCCTCCAAAGTGAGAATCTTGCACTGCACGACTAAACATTCTAAGTATTCACACAGCATTAAGCTAAAAGCATCAAGATAGCTGTTACCACCTTCATGAAGTTCAAACCTAACACCAGTTTGAAGCATCCATTGTTGCCATTTTGAAGTATACATTTCCAAGCCACTAAACGTAAGTACTCCCTAGTGATACTTTGTTGAACGGTTTAGCCTTGGTGTTCGCCTCCTAACTATATATCACCATTGTTTCACATTCTTAGCATTTTTTCTCCGCCACGAAGTTATGTGCAGTCCTCATATCCTTCTAATGCACTTTATCTCTTCCCCATTTGATATTATTCTCAATGTGGCGTCAACCCCGAACTTGTGTTTCTTCTTCATGGTGCTCGTATTGAAATGAGATATAGGTTACATGTGTTGGAAAAAATGAGCACAGTTGCACCAAAGTCCATGTATCAATCGTTGTTAGGCTCCTAAAGAGTCATCTAATTGGACGCATGAGTTAGAACAGCAGGAAGCAGTGTAAAATGTTGAGCAATGGTCGCGTGAGCAATGATTGCTTCATGTATGGGCTGAGCTGGATGTTATCTAGGGATTCTTGAATGGCCGTACTTGAGTGTTGGGTCTGGTATTGTGGGAATGGTCCTAGCGAGATTTGTGGGTTGGTGGTATATATACAAGATGAGGCGGCATAGTGGCATGACATGGCTATTGGTGGTTGTAATACCAATAAGAAGCAAAGTGATTCTGTCCAAACTATGAGAGAAACGTCATATGCCTCTGAAAATGTCCACCACCACGATTGCCTTTTCTGTTTCCACGACTAGAGTTGTTGAAGTTGACGAAATTTTGCAAAGGACTTTCAGATCCAATATAGAGAATGGTTGAAGAAGATGGGGTGTCACAACAACTACTTGAAATCGGTTTCATTTATTATGAGAGGCGACTCTCTTCCATCCGCATCGCAGCATTGATCGGGCTTAAAGAAGGGCTGGGAATGGGAGGGCCGTTGTGTTCTACTACATTGGTGATTGAATCAAACTTCTCACACAAACCATTCAAGAGGTTAGCATTCTTCTCCGGACCCCATGATTTGGTTAGCACTAAGACTCAACATAGACCGATATCTTTCTTTAAGCCTTGTTAATAAAAAGACCACGTACCTCCGTATACTTTTTATATTTCCAGCAATGTTATTACCATAGCCAAAAACTACGTCTCCTTAAGATGGCCCAAGAAAGGCCTGAGACCTAAAGGACATCAATCTCACTTTGCCATAATTAAAAGTTGTGACGGCTATAAATTACCTCCAAAAGCAACAGCTAAACCTAAGTGTTTGGATTCGTTCCACAACATTAACTAACTGATAGAAAAGAAGAAATAGAAAACATAATAATAATCAAATCGGTGCAACTCACTTCTTCCTTTTGTTTAATAAGTTCCATAGTGAAAAGCATCTCAAGAAACAAATCAAATAAATCAATCATATCCAAGTCTCTCCTAAATTACTGCTATGGTTTCCATCAAAACTCTTTCCCACTACAAGATAAACCCTAATTCCAAGGAGAGGCAAAAAGCCAGCCATTTTGTCTTTTGCCTTTTACCTCCTACCATCATCACCTAAAGTTGAGTGAGTTTTGTCTGTCTGTCGATGCTCAGATTAGTTTCCTCAGCTTACTTGTTGCTGAGGACCACCATACATTGGATACCCTCCGTAAGGTGCAGCAGCATACATTCTCGGGTCATGAGGTTGCGGTACCATGTATCCATAACTATTATAAAACTGTCCTCCTCCGTAGTACGGCCCAACCCATTGGTTTCCATACTTATCTCTTGGCTGCAAAACAACCAAAAACTATTAAAATCAAAAAGATGATTTAACCAGACAAATATATCGCTACATAGAAACCCTAGTGCCAGAAAAACACATTGAACATAAGTTAATGATTTCTTAATATTTTTCTACCAATTTTTATCCAACACCTAACTGAGCCTGAACCAAACCAAACTTTTTCAAACAGAAAAAACTGAACCAAATGCAACTTGGATGATTTAAGCAACTCAGTTTATCTCATGTTGAGTTCACATGAAGTGTTCTAACTCACGAAAAGTCAAATTTCTAATTAACTAGAAAAGAAAACAATTTTGGATTTACCTGCTTATTGGCTGGACTACGTCCCCAAGAAAGCCGAACTGTTTGTTTTCCAATTAAGGTATTATTAAGTTTTTCCAAAGCCTCCTCTGCATTTGATCTGCAACCAATTATTGAACATCAAACTCATCACGGTGAGTTGGTGACAGAACAAGGACTATCTTAATTCTTAAGGCATTAGACGTTACCTGTTAACAAATTGAACAAATCCGCATCCTTTGCCAAGAGGAATCTTGACAGAGACTATTTCCCCATACGCAGAGAAAGGTTGCTTTAGATCTTCGTCAGTGACACTAGAGTCAAGTCCTCCAACAAATATCTATGTTATAAACATAGATTAACGTGAACAAAAATAAATAAATAAAAGAATTAAACTTCTCTTGTCACAATCACATGAAAGGGAGAAAACAAAGAGATACGAAAGAAAAAAAATTACTGTTGTGTTTAGTGAGTCCCCATCAGGACGCATCATTGCACCATTTGGCATGTACACACCTGCCAAATCCAACAGATATAGTTTCAGTTATTCTAACACAATATATCCAAATAAAATCTTACTCCCAATCAGTTGGTCTAAGAGAGAACACAAAACTACAAACGCAGTTGATCATTACGAAAAGAGCATCGAAGAAAAAGAAAGACCTTGTTGTGGATAACCAGTTGTCTTCCTAGGTGTTGCAGGACCGATTCGCATAGCTCTGCTAGAACATTTCACGCCATGCATCTCAGTCATTGCTTTGGTCCTCTCGTTATCATCTCCAAACCTCACAAAGCCGTAACCCTTTGACCTGCCAGTAGTGGCATCTATGACAACTTTCGCAGCTTTAACCGAAGGGTATTTCTCTGAGAAGGTGTTGTGCAGCAACGAATCAGAGACATCTGGTGCCAAGTCCCCCACAAAAATAGAGAGATCAGGTCCATTGGTCTCTAAACGCTTCTCACCGGTGCTAAAACTGGCCCAGTTCAAACGGAAAGGTTGATCTGTATTCGGCATAGTTGTTCCGTTAAACTCCTGCAAAACCTTTTCAGCGACTTCGTGCGAAATAAACTCCAGAAATCCATAGCCTTCAGACAAACCAGTGTGCTTATTGCGGATAAGCTTGACCGAAACCATCTGTATTAAAATATTGTTACACATATTAAGAAATTAGAACCAAATGAACAAGAAACATAGATAATGTCAACAACAGAAAAACCATCATTAAATAACCTCATGTTCCATCGCCATGACGAAACCAAAAAAGCCCATAAATGTGTTAACAAGGTAATGAAAAAAACAACTTTCTATAAACATGAGTACACATATTAAGACATAAACATAAACATGAGTACACATATTTAGAACCAAATGCATAAGATACAGAGATACATGTGAACAAGAGACAATAAGATTACTTTAAAGGCTAGATTCCTATGAAAGAAGTTGAGAAATTAAAGAGGCAAATAGATTACTTTAAAAGCCACCATTTTTATCAACCACCTGAGGCTCTATAACCAAAAAAATACCCATAAATGTGTAAACAAGGTAAAAGTAAAAAAACAAACTTTTCAAGAAGGTCAAAACCTTACAAGGCATCGAAAACTGAAGTAGCAAAACACTAATCAAGAGATACACGTAAACATGGGCCACACACAATTTCAGAACCAAATGTACTCGAAACAGGAATGCTGATGTGAGTAATAGAAAAAATACATACCTTTAAAAGCAATTTCTATATTATGGGTTGACAAATCGTAGGGGAGAAATAGATTACTTTAAAAGCTACCATTTTTATGAACAAACTCATATGTTCCATCGTCATAAAGAAACAAAAGAAACACCCCATAAATGTATAGAGGACAATAGCGAAAAAAAAATAACTTTTAAGAAGATCAATCAAAACATTGAAAATCATCAAAAGCTGAATCAGCAAATACTAGTCAACAAATACACATTGTGCTTACTACCAAAACATTCTGTATCAACAATGAGCATTTAGACCAAATGAAAGAGTCACATAGATACTATGACAAAAGTTGACAATTTAAAACGCTAATTTCCCATAACAGAAGCTACCATTTTTATCAACAATCTCAGGTTCCATAACCATGAAAGAAACAAATATTAAACCCATCATAAACACCTTTTTTATTAAAAAAAAACTCCTTTTTAAAGGTCAAATCATTAAAGTCAACGAAAACTTAAGCAGCAAACAACTTATCAATATGTTAGAGAGAGAATATTCATAGAGAGAGAGAGAGAGAGAACAGACCTCGCCAGCGGAAGAGAAAGTAGAGTTAAGATAAGTCTCATCCATCCAATGATGCAAATCACCGATCCAAATGGTTTTGTTGTCACCGTTAGATGCGTTCTGATACTTGTTACCACGAGACTGATGATTCTGGTGATGATGATATTGATGATAAGGAGAGTAAGGAGGTGGCGGCGCCGCATACATCATCTGATGTGGCATTACAACAGCCGGTGGATATCTCATCGCCATCCACTGTGTTTGTTGAGGCGGCAACGACGGTTGAGATGTTTTCTTTTGATTCTCCTCTCCCTCCTCCTTCTCAACCTCCGTCTGCGGCGGCGGCGACGGCGGCGGTTGGTTGTCAGTTAGCGGCTGAGAATCCTTGGTTTCGGATTGGACCTTGACGTCCGCCATTAAATTCGCCTAGGAGTATGCGTGAGATTTTGATTTTGAGTTATCAAGTTCGGACCAAAGAGAGAGAGAGAGAGAGAGAGAGAGCAGTTTGAGAAGAGTTTGAGAGAGTTTGAGAAAAGAGTTCTATTAATGGCAAAGTTTAGGTCGAAATTACGGGTTTTATCCGGGTATCCGGGTTTGTGTGCTAGGGTTAACATACGGTTCTGACCTAGTTTGATTGAAAACCGTTGGATTATATGGAGAGTTGTAGATCCTGACCGTTGGTTTTCTTTTTTTTTTTCTGTTTGTTAGTTGCATTTATGACACTATTTTGTTTCAACTTTTTAGATACCCGCATGATGTACTTGCCTTTTTTCTGTTTTTATTTCCTTTGACTTTACTATTTCTATTTTTTTTTGTCAAGAACTTAACTTTACTACTCCATAGAGTAATTTATTTAACTGCCTTTTTTCATTTGACTTAAATTTATTTACCTTCCTTTTTAGCTCTACTTGTTGGTTTTTGAATCGAGGAATTTGCTACAAATAAACACCAAAAATTATGTGAACTTGTAAGACAAACATCTCACAAAAGTAGTTCCAAAAGTTTACAGGTTGAAACAGGTAAACTCAAATTCCGTTTTATTAGAGGCAATTGCTATCTACTAGTTTCTTTTGATAATTTTATTATATATTGGAGTAAGGGTTAATTAAGTGTATACCACAATTTTTATAAGATGCCTTTGAAATTTTGCTAGGAATTTTAGGTTTTCTAAAAAAGATGTTTTAATGTAAAAATGATGAGTGAGTGCATTTTTAGCAGAAAAAAATAAACTAACTAAAAAATCATAGTTTAAATTTCAATCAATTTAAACAATTTGAATAATTAGATTTAGAAAATTTTGATTGAAGGTGGAGAAAGAGAAAGAGGGCTACAAAACAAGTTGTAAAAGAGAAAAGGAAAAAATGTGTAAAATGGTGAGGTTATTTTGGTTTTTGTGATTGTGTTTTAAATTCATCAATATTTACTAAAATGTCACTTTTTGTTACTTAATTAATTAATAAATAGAAAAGAATCATGTGCATTGCACGGGACAACCAAACCATATAATTTCATATATATTTTTCTATCATTAAAAAGAAAAATATATTAGACAACTTTTACAATCATTTTTTATTTGTTAACATGTGATATTGAGAGTATATAATGTCATAAATTTTTATTATTATTTCTTTGTTTTGACGTAAAATTTATATATATTTTTATCGATGAGTTAATAAATTTTATTTCTTTTCGTTTGAGTTTTCAATACATGATAAAAATATATATTAAATTAAATTAAAGTATATCTATATTTTAATTATTTTTTAAAAATATGCTCTATTGATTAAAAAGTTTACATATTAATTAAATTTAAATTGTGTTCATTTAAATTTTTTATATTTAACCATTTATAGATTACTTTCAAAAAATTTAATACAATGAAATTTAAAAAAAAGAAAGATATTTAAAAGTACTTGTTATCTAATATTTTATTAGAGTTTAGTAGTCTTTGACAATATGGATAAGAAATTAAAATAAATGGAAAAAACTTAAAAAATAAGAAGATGACACATCAGCAAGATAATCTTTAATTGTTTCTTTTTTTTAATATTCCATGTGTTTCATATTAATAAATTTTCTAACAATTTTTTTTTTTTCAAAAATATAAAATTTCTACATTTTTTTATATTTTTCAAAAAAAATGGTAAACTTCAAGAATGTTAATTCTAGTAGTTAGAAAACTTTTGGGGTTTTTTTTCGTCGACAAACGGCTATTCTATTACTCAGATTTGAGGTGATGTGCCAAACTACACCGGAACAAAATAACCAGAAAAAGATACAACATTGGGAAAGGATCTTGCGGTTTTAGCTAGATTATCTGCTGCACCATTGCTTCCACGAGGGATATGTCGAAGCAAGAAGGTTGAGAAGCGTCTGCGAAGATTAGTGAAGGTTTTGAGCTCTGTCGAAAAGCCTGGCCACTCCTCTGGTTCCTGTGTCATCTTCATCAGGTCTAGACAATCTGTCCCAAAGGCTTGGTCTCTGGAATGCTCGAGGATACAGAGCATTTCCCAATTAAGAGCTATGGAGTGGCGATAGTCGTCGAGGTTGATTATGAAGACCAATCAGTCGTTTATGTCCTTCTTCGTCTATCTTTATCCAACATAAGCCGCTAAAAGGGTTGTCTGCTATCCACGAGCCATCCACCAGACAGATATCACTTAAGCTCAGGATCTGGAGAGGATGTGGAACAAAGGTTCTTATTGTTGGTGACTTAATAAAATTTGCTTCATGCCAAGCTTGACATTCACTCATTGCGTGCCGAATAATCTCGCAGGGCTCACGTGTTATTCCCCTGAATAATTTTTCATTACGGGCCTTCCATATAAACCAGACATTCCATGGAAAAGGTTCCATGTTGTTTTCTATAGACTGTAGGTTAGTTATATGCCAGTAGAGAAAGTCTAATCGCGTATAGACCCCTGCAGTTGAGAAGTAATCAACAAGGGATGGGTTTAGTGCTAAAGCCCATGTCTGACTGGCCTGTGGGCAATCAAAGATGGTGTGGTTTATGGTCTCATCCTGTTCGCCACATCTCAGACAGCGGTTAATTATCACATCTTATCCCCCTTTGTTAAATGTTGCTCGTAACTGCAAGTTGACCGGAGACGGTCTGCCACAGGAGGTCTTTGATCTTTGAATGACATTTTACCTTCCAAGCATGTCCTTGGAGGGCATATATACTAGGTTTCATACAGCTGTCCCTGTCAATAGGTCGGAGCCACTTCCTTGCCACCCAATATCCCGATTTGACTGACTAACATCCCGTTTTAGTGAAAGACCAGGTAAATGCATCCTTATGGAAAGTGTGCCTAATAGCAAGGCTGCAGATCAAGAGTATGTTCTCATGAGTGATAAATGTTTCGATGAGGGGAAGTCCCCAGGTCTTAGTCTCTTTCGAGATAAACTCGTTAACCATCATAGCGGGGTGGGCTACAGGTACCCGAGGTCTAACTGGGTGGCTTGGACTAGATGGGATCCAAGGATCTTCCCAAACTCTCGTATTAAGACCCAAGTGTATCTTTTGTCTGATCCCAATAGAGATCAATGGTTGCGATGGTATAATACTCGTCCAATCATATGAAGGATTGTCAGAGCTAGTATATCGCAATGGCGAACTATACTTATAATATCTGCCTCTCATGACTCTTGGTAAGAGCGAGTTCGAAAATTGGAGAAGTCTCCAGAGCTATTTACCAAGAAGAGCAAGGTTGAATTTCGTGAATATCACGGAAACCTAAACTACCTTGATCTCGGAGGATACACACCTAAACTGTTGGTTAAAATTTATGGAAAGCTGTTTATGTTACACAAATTGATGCATTATTTGTTAAATATTAAATTTTTCTTAATTTATGTGAAACTCTAAAATATTTATTAATATGAAACATAGAGAGTATATAAGTAGATGGTAGATTAATTTAGAGGAAATTTGCATGAATATAACTAAAACTTTAAATAATTTGAAATATAATATTTCTATTTAAAAGTTTGAAAACTAACTTATTTAACATCTAAAATTACCAAAAACTCTTTAACACATAAACTGTATAATTTGTTAAATATATATATTTATATTAATTTCGAATTTTCTTATTATTATCTATTTAAAAAAATACGCCATTTTTGAAATGTGTAATTAAAAATTGAAAAAAAACTTAAATTTTCTCATCAATTAGATATTATAACCACAAAATATTTAAATTGATAATAACTAATAGAATATTATTTGGATAAAATTTACTAATACAGATTTTTCTCTTTTAAAGTCCAAGTTAAAATTTAAAATTTTTTTTATAACAATATAAGTTAATAAACGTTAACACAAAAAATTCTAAAACATTCGTGAGTTCTTATACAATGAAGCAGGAGATGTATATGTTGATGATAAATATGATTAGATTTATACATAGTTATTATCTTTTAAATAAATAATAAAGATACAAATAGATATGTGCATATCCACTAATTTTAAATAAATAATAAAGATATAAATAAATATGTGTATATCTAACTTTGTTAAAAATAAAAAATAATAAAAAATAAACATAATTACTAGATATTATATATATATAAATATAGATATTTAAAATATTCTACTCTTAAATAAAATTTTATTTCATAATTAATAATGGGTATTTATGTATTTTTACCTAAGAAGAAATTTAGTTTTAAAACTTTTAATTAGATAAGTTAGTTTTCAAATTACAAAAATTTTTAGGAATATTAATCCAACTCTCCCATTAATTTATTTAATTTTCCAAATGAAGTTAACAATTTATTCTGTTTGCCGTATTCTAAAGGGATTGTTTGGTTATAGGATTAAAGAATTTAAATTAATAAAAAGTGAAAAATGCCGAAAAAATGAGAAATTGACACTTAAGACTTTTTGTTATACATTAAAGGAGAAACATTTTAAAGACTTTTTGTTAAGGTGTCAATTTTTTCCCTTCTCATTTTTTTCCTGATTTTTTTATTATTTATTTTTTTATCTCTTATCCTCATTGCCAAACACCTAAATATCAGTTATAAATATTTAAAATTAAATCTATTAAATCTATATTATTTCCATTAATATGGTCAAAAATATATCATTAAATTAATCATAAAGCAATTATTAATAAAAATAATAAATAACTTAAAAAAAATAAAGGATCTACTATACATTAAAGGAGAAACATTTTAAAGATTTTTTGCTGAGTTGTCAACTTTTCATTTTTTCCTGATTTTTTTATTTTTTTATTTTTTTCATCTCTTATCCTCATTGCCAAACACCTAAAAATCAGTTGTAAATATTTAAAATTAAATCTATTAAATCTATATTATTTCTATTAATATGGTCAAAAATATATCATTAAATTAATCATAAAGCAATTATTAATAAAA
>KE155275.1:153033-171475 GCA_000411075.1 Sisymbrium irio
ACTCCCTTTCATGGACATACTATAATCATGTGGTGCTTGGGAAAATAAAGCCTAATGGCTTTTCCTTGTGTACATGTTACACAACGTGAGATCCTATAGGACAACTCTTTGTGCCATTAGCAATATCAAACTTTGCATCAAGTTTAGACTAGGATGGCTAATCCAGTCATGCCATAAAGTGTTAAATTTCGTGTGGTATACCAATCTGGTTAACATGGCTCTTTTGCCTCTTATCATACTGATCTCCGGCATAGTTTATATCAGTAGAGAATGCACGTATAGTCTTGACCATTTTCTTATAAGGTCTTAGGCAATTTTCTTTCTTTAATTTCAAGGAACTTTTGTTTCCTTTTGCCCATTGGTCCAATGTGGAAACCATTCATACTCAAATCTTTATAACTCAATGGGTCTTTTATTTGGGTGAATATAATGCATACCTTTAGGCAACAAGATGGTCAAAGCATCAAAACAAATTCATAAGTTTCAAAGCAAAACAAAATCAGAATATAAATCAGAATGTCGAAATCTCATGTCTTTAGTCAATATATAAGCCGGCCTAACAATCCATATGTTGCCACACGGCTCCCTCGGACTCCTCCTTATCATTCTTAACCTCATTGGTTTTAGAAGATTCCATCTTACTATTTTTTTGTTCAATGTATCTTTTCTGTAATCTTTCAAATCTGCTGATGGTATCTATGATCTTTTTCTGTCTTTGCTCATCTGTCAATAGGTATGACAATAAGTCATTATAGGTGGTGAACCTCTTAGCCTTATATGATAGGAATAAATCATTTGGATGGAATGTAGAGTAGGTCTTATATAATAAGTCATCATCTGTCACCACTTCACCACATAGTTCAAGACTATAGGCGATTTTTATCAAAGTAGAATTATAATCGTCCACAGATTCAAAAACCTGGAATTTGAGGATCTTCCATTCATGCATGGCTTTTCGCCATACAGCCATTGAGTATCTGGAATTTAGTTCTGTCCAAAGGACATAAAGATCCTCAATCTTTGAATATTGATCTCTTAGATCTTCAGTAAGATGATAGTGCATAATTGTTCTGGTTATATACTTTTCACTTTCAATTCCATCATAGCCATCAGTGATACATTTCTCAAAGTCCTGTAGACTTCATTGCCCATTCTAGATAAATATCTCCAGAGAGATTTAGGGCAACATAATCCGAGGGTTCGAATCTCGACATCTTAATCATATTATCAATCAATTGAAGAGACTTTTAGAACTCAAACAATCAATCAATCAAAACACATGGTTTTCATATTAGGTCACTTGACCAAAAAAAAAATTATTTAGACAAATCAGAACAATAAGGACATGAAATATGTATGGTCGATATTCTAAGACCACATGGCCATGTATGATTATTACGATGATATGCAAAACAATCCTAGGTCGATTTCAAGGTCGATAAGGTTTAGACCTAGGTTTGTTTCAAGACCGGGTAATATTATTATGACTTAGTGTATCATGAATGCATCAAACAATTCTATCATCTTAATACTCATGAAATAATTAATCAAAATCAATCAATCAATTGTCCACCCGATTTTATTAAATTATGGTAATTATGGTTTCAAGGCCCTTATAGGTTTAATTTAGAAGTTAGGGTTTCAACAATCAACATAAAAATGAATGCAGACTATTCGACCATGGTGCGAGAATTAGATTAAACAACATGATCATGATGCAAAAGCCACACGGTCGAGTGATATAGTAATGCAGTCCAAATAATCAAACATGTCTCATTTATCAAACAAGCCAAGAAATATCAAACAATCATTGTTTATCAAGATTCAAATTTGTGGTATTTAAGGTTTTAAGGCCTTTGGTGAGTCAAATTCAAGTTAGGGTTTATAAAACACATAATTTATCACCTTAATTTTTCAATCAATCAAAATGGAAACTTTCTTAAAATTCTCATTAATTTCCAATTTTATGGTTTAAATCTTTAAGAGTATTTCCAAATTTGAAATTTAAGGTTTTACATTCAATTCTACCAACCTACACTCTTAATCAATTAAAATCAATCAAATTATGGTTTCTAAAATAATATCAGATTCATAAGCATAAAATTGAAATCTATCAACCCTAATATCAGATTCAAATTTAATTCAGTTTCAAGAACAAAATTATAAATCAAAACAATAGATCTTATATCTGATCTTTATAATCAATCAATCAATCATAATATATACAATCAATTTGATAATTTTAAACAAGATTTCTAAAATTTATGAACCTTCAATAGGGTTTATGTGTTTTGATTTAGGTTCTTTATTTTTTAAATTTAGGGTTTTGAATTTAGAACCTCAATTAGGGTTTAAATAAATTTAAAATTTAGGGTTCTTAAGAATTTAAAATTTTTCGAATTTTAACATTAAACTTTCTTAATTTGGATTTGAATTGGACTACCTGATTTGAATCCGATCAAGTTGGGAACACTTGATCGGATGTGGACTGCTGATTGTGAATTGATCGTGAGCTAGTATAAATAATTAAGGAGGCATTTTCCTCAGTTTTAGTTTTGCTCTATAAAGTTTCGATCTTCTTATTTTTCTTTTCTGTTGCAAATTTCACGACATTGTACTAATCCGAAAGCTTACAAACAAGCATACAACCCAGAGACAAATGCTACCTTTCCACCTCACGTAAATCCTACGGATAACTTAAACTGAAATAGAACATAACAACATTATTAACAAAGGTGTAAAACTTGTCAAACATTTCAAAAGCTATCAACTAAAACACACAAAAAAATTGCGGCAAAACAAATATCAAGCTTCGACGTCTTGGTTTATAAACAAAGCCAAGCATCGTACCATCTCCTTAGCTTCATCACAATCAGGCTCGAATATATGAAACACATGATCTTTCCCTTTAGTCTCCATAATCTCCGCTTTGCCTCTCCATTTGCTCTTCACCAACCTCTCGTAGTACATCTTTCCTCTCTCACTCAATATATCTTTCTCCGCCACCGTAACCATCACCTTCTCACACCCCAACCCTTCAAGATCCGGTGACCCGTCCGCAAACGGATTGATCCACGGGTCATCAGAACCTTTCTCTGATGGGCACACAAATCGCCACCATCCGTCAACCATTTGTTTTCTAGCTACGTCAGTGACCTCTGAACCCTCTGAACCTATCGGTTGTGTTCCCCAAAAATATGGGTGGATCATACCGATGCCTTTGATTTTCACGGTCTGGTCCGATTGTTTGGCTCGGAAGGAGAGGTGGTGCGAGATGTTAGCTCCGGCGCTGTCTCCAGCTAGGAAAAAACGGTCGAAGTCGGCGTATTCGTTGATCCATGGCTCGTTTGTGGCTTGGATCCCACGTAACGCGTTCCATGAGTCTTCGTACGCTGTAGGAAGTGGATGTTCTGGTGCTAGTCTGTCCAAATTAATCAAAAAGAAACGTAACTGAAAAACTAAACCTATCATGTTACGAAAGTCAGAATAAGAAGAGGAAAAATTATAATGTGAAATCCACTATCACTATGTATGGACAACAATTTTCAATTTTTAAATTGTAAAATTACATATTCACAATTTTAAATAACAAAATTTTCTCTCATTTTTTCCTTTGTCTCATATTTTTTCATTCTGAGAATATATACTTTTTCTTTATTTAAATTTATAGATATATTATAACACGTTATCATTATAATTATATGATATATCTATTATCTAATATTTATTTTTATTATAATGGTCAAATATATCTACATGTATAATAATTTATTATTTTGTAATGATTGTTTAACACATTTTATTTTCCTAATATATGTGAGTGATTAATCACCTTTTTAATCATTAACTGCATTGCATTATAGTTACTAAATGTATCATAATTATTTATTTATTGTATGGATAGCTGATTCACCACATAATTTATTTTTTGGTCTATCATAGATGATTTTATTACCAAAATTTTATGATTATTTACATATTTATATTCAAATGGAGGTTCAAACATATGTAAATTGTATATCTGAAAATTAGTAAATTTAGTTGTGGTATATTTAGCAATCATAATATAATGTGGTAAGTTATTAACATGCGACAAACCACTCATATTAATATTTAAAAAATAATGATATGTTAAACAATCATACAAATTAAAAAAGCGAAAGAAATTTTATCATTTTGAAATTACAAAGATATGATTTTATAATTGATCATTTATATAAATACTAAAAAGTAAAAGTTACTGTGTACATGTATAGTAACATTAGATTTCACATTTTAATTTTTAACTTCCTATTCTAACTTTCGTAACGAACAATTTGTTTCTCATATAAACTGAACCCAAACCAAAAGGAACCAAACATAAATAATATCAAACCGAAACAAACAAACCGACCAACAATTAGTAATAAACCGTAAAAGTTGAAAACCTAGGAAAAATAAAACAGTACTATTCACAAGTCTTGTCAGTCTAATAAACTGGACTAAACTAACAAAAAAAGTTAAATAAGTCAACTTAAACCGGATTGATTACCTGTAATCGACAGACACAGCGATGATATTAGCTTGAGCGACGAGTTTGTTAACGCTGGTGTGGTAATTGGGTAAGGAAGCCGAAGCGATGAGAAACGCCCCGCCATGGAAATAGAGCACGAGAGGAAGTTTCTGACCGGTCTGAACCGAGTCGGGTCTGTAGATTCGAGCTGATAAACCGGTTTTCGGATCGATGATGATATCTTTGGACAATACACCGGTTTCTGGATCTAGACCGGGTGGACAAACCTCGGTTCCTGCTAGTCTCTCTAACGTTCCATCGCTGTGAACAACTAACCATGGAAGTACCTCCAACGAGACTTGCGTCTTAGTTGCTTCCATGAGAGAGAGAGAGAGAGACAGTTTATTTTCGTATCTGTTTGGTAGAAATAAAAGAAAGAAAATGATAAAGGTGGACAGTCAATATAAAGACTTTTCTGTTAAAAAGAACATGATTTCTTGCGGAACCATCGAGATGATCAGGTTACTTTGACATATTAAATTTAAAAGCCTTTTTTAGTTTGAATTTATTAAGTGACTCCGAGTGATTAACGTGTGTTGTCTTTCTGACTACATTTAGTGATCCCACCAACCAAATGAAAACTGTGTCTTCAATGCTTATTGATTTTTTTTTTTACTCATGTTTATAGTGTTTTCAAGTTTTATGTTATTTTATTTTAAATTTGGTGTATATCTTAATTTTTAAAAATATTGCGTGGTAATTAGTTAATTTTTTATTACATTTTGTTTTGAAACTTTAATTTTTATTTTCTTTAATTTGTTGTATATAAATGTATTGAAATTTTCCAAATGAGTGGACTGGGGTGATGTTTTAGGGATAACATAGATTCACTCTTTACTGGACAACAAGCTTGTAGACGAATTCTCTCAGCCCTACATGTCGAAGTTGACAGTATGATTTGGGCTATGGATTGTCTCCGGGAGAAGGAAATAAAGACGGTCCACTTTAAGACGGATTGCTCAAGCTTGATCGAAATGAAGGAGGAGCCAGTAGATTGACCGGTCTTTAAAACATAGATAGAAACATTAAATGGTCTAAAATCTTTTTTTGATATTTGTACTTTAAGATTCCTCAATTTGAAAATTCCAGTGCTGATATCCTTGCTAAAAGGACTAGAGCACGTGGAGTACTGTTTTTCCATGTAAATAAGACTTTTCCGGATCTTCGGGAATCTACGGAACTCCGGAATCCGGAACAAACTTGATCTAATATATAGAGTTAGTTGACAAAAAAATGTATTGAAATTTACTCAATCAAGTCGGGATATCACTTGGCAATTTCAAATTTTAGTAGCATTGATATTCCAGTTCCTCATTTACATAGCTCTCCGGCCTTAACTAAAGAGATCTGGAGAGCCAACATTGCGTCCAAACTACAACACTTTCTATGGTGAATAACGACTAAAACTCTAGCAGTTAAAGAACATTTAATCCATCGATATATTTTGGTGGATTTTACTTGCTCAAGTGTTGTTCTGCACCAGAAACTTGCCATCACATTTTTTTTGAATGTGTGTATGCTCTACAGGTTTGGAGACTATCTGGCCTGCCCATGACTGGTGTATTCAATCCCAATGACAGTATGGAATCCACACTCCTCTCTCTTTTATCATTTATGTCTAATAACTATGTCCCCGAAGAGAAGAGATTCCTCCCTATTTAGCTTTTGTGGCGATTATGGAAAAGTAGGAATGAACTAGAATACTCCAAACGAGAATTAGCCTTGAGTCTACCCTCCAACAAGCTTGTGATGATGTTAAGAATTGGGTAAATGCACTCCAACAAAACTCAGATACGACCATGGTGTCAACGGCTCAACGTTCTCCACAAAGTCACTGAGAAAGACCTCCCCATGGATGGGTGAAATGAAACTACAATGTCTCTTATAATCATCAACAAAACAAGACTGGCATGGGTTGGATAATACAGCTCGACAATTTCTACAGGTTGGTATGGGTAAATTTGAAGGGTGACACATCATTGAAGAGGCTGAGGGATCGGCTCTTTTATGGGCAATGTAAGCGTGTTCAGTTGCAGGTTATACCCATGTCATTTTTGAAGGAGACAATCTTATCTTAAATGCAGCTGTCAGTAAGACTTCGGAAAATATTCGCCTCCAGCATCTCAGTACAACAATCAATCGCTTTTAACAATATTTATTTCAAAGTCAAGTTTACCTACTGCAACCGCGCAGAAAACAAATGTGCCAATTTCTTAGCAAAACAGAGTATTCAATCTCCTCATTTATTTTATCATTGTCCTGTTTTTCTATAGTTTATATTGTCAAATGACAATTCTCAAATATAAATAAAATTAGTTGTATTGACAATTATATTTTTGAGTTTATACAATAATTCTATTTTTGAGTTTATAAAATAATTTTTTCCGGTATAAATTTTATTAACAATTATATTATTTTATTTCAAAAGCAAATTGAAATATCATATTTCACATGTATGTTTTGTTGGAGGTTAACCCATACCCTTTTGAAGATGAAAAATAGATAATTACATACATAGTCATTTTTTCAAAGTGTAATAATATAATAAATCACTTTGTGATATTGGGTAATTTTCACCTAATAAAAAGACTTTACCACTATTTTCTCAACTCTTTGTGGTCTTCCATATTTTTGTTGTCATTCTTTATTTTCTTCTTCTTATTTTCCTTTTTTCTATTCACACAAATCTCAATCTCTCTCTCTAAAAATGCTACCTTCTTTCTCCAAAATTTTTTTTCTCTCCACCATCGTTCTTTTTTTCTTCTCTAAAATTTTCATTAATTTAGTTTTTTTTGAAAAAAATTAGATTTGTTAGATGATATAGTGTTGCAGCCTGTATGTACTATGAAAAAATCTTGATTTCATCGATTATAAATATGGTTTTGGGAAATGGATCCGTAGATATGGATTTGAGATATAGGTCTCTTGACGTATGTTTGTGGACACGAATCAGTAGACTTATGTCAGTGTGGACATTGGTCTGGAACATGGGTTTGTGGACATGGATCTCATACATGGATTTGTAGATAGGTTTGTAGACACATTATCCATTGAACTTTTTCCATGTATGCTATGATCATGCTATTTTGTTCACATTCCTTGTCCGCAATTGGACAAGACTACATCCACCATAACTAATTCCAATAAGATTTACTATAAATGTGAAGACAAAGAATTGTTGAAATGAATCATAGATGGATATTAAAAGTATCGCATGTTATCATGGACAACTCTTTTTTTGATACAACAAATGTGAAGACAAAGAGATGTCCATTACAATCTGGGTTTAATCGACTGAAAAAAAACACAAGTAATAAGAAACCTTGGCCGTCCACATGTCATAAATTCATCCATCTATTTTTACGTTCACCAAATCAAAGTGTTTACCTTATATTATATGTCCAAAATACCAGTGTACACCTTCTGTGTATCTCGTTTATGTGTACGTACACAAAACACATCCAAATATATATATCCATTCACTCAACTATTCACCACTAAATTTTACATACGTACTCATTCAATTGTTCCAATCAAACTTTTGTAACATCCATACATTTTCAAAGGTATAAATGTTGTTTTGCCCAAATATCAAAAACACATTTCATATCAATTTGTATGTCCACAAATCCTAATACCCGTACACGATAAAACTATAAAACATCAAACCAATCATTCATTCATATATTTCGTATGTCCACCAAATCAAACTTTCTACCTACCTTTTACGTCCCACAAAACTGTCCCAAACTCAATACACGGAACTGAGTACTACAGATATATATCCATTCATATATCTCCATTAGGAAAATAATATCTTGGATCCGAATTCGAATTCGGGTGCCCGAAAATCCATCACAGCCCAACCATAATTGCGAACAAATTCAGAATATCAACAAACTGGGCTTTACTGGGCCAAGATTTAAGGCCCACATCACCTACTCCACGGCCGAAACGTTGTCACAATCATCAGAATACCGAAATGTTGAGAGAGAGCTTTCGTATTCAGATTGAGAGAGAACAACCGAAACAATCTAAAGAGAGATGACACTTCTGAGATCCCTCTGCCGTACCGCTGCGGCGGCCTCCGTCGCTACACTCCGATCATCATCAAGATCCGCCGCTCCTAATCAGCTACTCCGCAATCGTTTCCTCTCCACGCGAGGATTCTTCGCTGTTTCTTCATTTCCTTCAAATCGAACTCCTTCCGGTAAATCAACTCAAATCGCTACCTCCTTGTTTCTATATCTTCCTTTGAACGAACAATCTTAAAGTTTATTGTGTTGAATCTCTAGAAGGATCCACGAATTCAGTTTCTAGATAGGTTGATTAGGTGTTGTTCTTTGACGCGAGGATCATAACGCTTAGGTTCGTTTTGTTTCCTTACTCTTTAATTTTGTTCGATTCTCCTCTCTAGAGAGTGATTTAGCCAGTGTAGAAATTTCGAGAGAGTTCGAGTTACCTTTGAACGTATATCTCTTTCGTTGGCTTTGGATCTTCGTAGTGTAAAATAGGTGTGTAAAGAAGAGAGCTCGTGTAAAATTTACCTTTGAAAGCGTTAGGTCTTTTGTTTGCAGTGCCTTTGAGGTCTAATCGTGCGTGCGCTTTGTGATTGATTGATTCACGGTGGACAAAAGAGTTTGCAAAGACGAGAGTTTGTTTTAAATTTAATCTAAGGTCGATTTTCTCTTTGTATTTGACGCCCTTCGTAGTGAAAAAATGGTGTGCAAAGACGAGAGTTCGTTTTAAGGTTACCTTTGAGAGCTATAGCTCTTTTGTTGCAAAGAATTTGTGGTTTAATCGTGCGTGCGCTTTGTGATTGATCATTCAGTGAAAAAAAATGGTGTGCAAAGAAGAGAGTTTGTTTTAAAGTTTACCTTTGGAAGTTATAGCTCTTTCGTCTTTGAAGTTTTTTGAGGTCAAATCGTGCCCCCGCTTTGTATTTAACGTGCTTGCTGTTGAAAAATGGTCAGCAAAGATGACTTTCCTTGTGTGTGTACTCTGTATTGGACGTGTTTTGATGGTGAGAAACTGCAGATTGTCGAAATAATATTGATTTGGCTTAGTGTAGGCAATAGTATTGGAGAAATTTTGAGAGAGTTCGATGTACACCTTTGAAAGGTAAATATCTTTTATTGCGAATACTATTAGGGCCAACCTGCTGTTTGTATTTGACGTACTTCGTAGTGATTAAATGGTGTGCAAAGACGAGTGTTCGTTTAAAAGTTACCATTGAAAGCTATAGGTCTTTTCTTGAGGTCTAATCCTGCTGCATGCGCTTTGTGATTGAGTTATGGTGAACAAAATAGTGTGCGAAGACTAGATTTTGTTTTGAAGTTTACCTTTGAAAACTATAGTTCTTTCGTTTGGAAGCCTTTGAGGTTTAATCGTGCGCTCGCTTTGTATTAAACGTGCTTGTTGTTGAATAATGGTCAGCTAAGATGAATTTCCTTGTGTGTGCACTTTGTATTGGACGTGTTTGATGGTGAGAACATTGCAGATTATCGGTATCCACGAGCAATGGATATTGGACAAGTGCGCAACTTTAGCGAAGATGTGTCTCACATGCCTGAAATCAAAGACAGTGATGTTCTAAGTGCTTTCAAAGACTTGATGGCTGCAGATTGGGCAGAGCTACCTTCTGCTGTTGTTACTGACGCCAAAAGCGCAGTTTCTAAAAACACAGATGACAAGGCAGGGCAAGAGGCTTTAATAAACGTGTTCCGAGCAGCTGAAGCTGTTGAGGAATTTGCTGGGATTCTCACTTCCCTAAAGATGGAAATCGATGACAGTATTGGAATGAGTGGAGAGGTTTGTTATAGTTGTTGTTGTTGCCTCACCATCCACTTTTTCTTTTTTTTTCCTTTTCTTCAGTTTGGGTTTGTTTTGATGTTAACTTATTTTGTCTTTTGTTACAGAATGTGAGGACTTTACCAGAAGAGATAACCAAAGCGCTGCTTATCGCTTATCAGAGGTATAATAACTACCTAGAGGCGTTTGGACCTGAAGAGGTTTACTTGAAGAAGAAGGTGGAGATGGAGTTGGGGACAAAGATGATTCACTTGAAGATGAGATGCAGCGGGCTTGGTTCAGAATGGGGAAAGGTAAATAAGTTTAGATCCTTTCACTTGACTCTACCAATTTATGCTTTTATAAATGTTTGTCTCTGGTAATATAAGTTGCAATTTTGCAATGTGCATCTCTCACGTCAACATAGAAGCAAGAACTTCCTAATTCAAGCTTGAATTGCATGCGCATCATTCATGCTAATTCAAATTCATGAATCAAATCATACATATGTGGCATTTTCAAAGAGGACAAATCAATACTTATCTCTCTCTCTCTTACGCGTTGATTTGATATCTTCTGTAGGTTACCGTTCTTGGAACCTCAGGACTCTCGGGGTCTTACGTGGAACAAAGGGCATAAAACGAAAACAGAAGATCTTAAATGCAAAACTTTATATGTTTGTTATTGCGTTATTGTGTCTTAACACATAATAAGGTCAATAACATGACCAAAGACATATATAAGGTGAGTTTTTTGTTCATTGTTTCCCTCCAAAAACGAAGCTTTTCAAAGTTAGAGCTTAACACCACCAATTGAAAAATAAATTCACAGCTCCAACAATGTGTGTTCTCTTTTCTTACATTAGACTTTCTTCGATGATATAACTGTTTACGATTCAGCATCTTGGGTTGTCTTTTGTCTTAAATAAAAGGAATTGGAGCAACTCTGTTTGGTTTCCTCCATGACCAAGACTCTGTAGGAGACTTAGGGAGTGGTGGAAGTAACGCAGCTTTTCTTCCTAAACCAAATGGCCATCCTTGGCAATGACACAGCTCTTGTATCACTGATCCTTTCCTCATTTCATTCAAATAATACACCTTCCATTGATTCTCCAACTCTACACCTTTCAAGCTCGAACTCCTCGAGAACTCAGTTTTCGCCGTCATATATCCTTCTATGCTCAGTTCACTCTGACAACATTCCGAAAAACTGCTCCCCACCGAACAGAACTCTAGTCCATCTTCTTTTTCGATGTTATTACATTCCTCCTTTATGGTTTGACAAGTTAGTCTCCCCATGTCTATCCTTGTCTTCTGCCTTAGTTTCTCCATCGCTCGACTTTTGATCTGAAAAACAACAATCTGAAACCAAACACAATCAGAAAGAAAGGTTTAAAAATGAAACACAAAATAATGTAAATGAATGGGTAACGTTTCTAGTTTATATACTTCATGGTCGTAGTCGAAATCCCCAATAAGCTTCTCGTCATTGTCTTCGTGATCTGAAACGGTAACTTTTCTGCCTTTGCATTTGTAACAATAACTGAAAGCATCTCTCAACCCTATGGTCACGTCCTCCGTGCAGCAGAATACCATCGTTAGCTGCAAAAACTCTCTCTCTCTCAGCCGCTCAATGTTTGTAGAAGATCACAAATGAATGAAATGCGTTGAAATCTATGTAAATGGGTTTTAGGTTTATAAAGACACATGTGAGCTGCACAGTGACAGTCTATCTAACATCACTTGGATTCTTTTCAATGCACGCAAACACCTTTTACTGTTTCTTATCTGATGAACAATTAAAGAAATGAACTATTATGACCAAAGTTTGATTCGATAATCCTCTAATGAACTATTATTACTTTCTGTGTTAACATAATACGGATTCATCTCAAAGTAATTCATAGTCGAGTTTGTTAAAACGGAATTCAAATCTGACTTGAAGCATAATATATGGTGTTGACAGAGGAACTAAAGACATGACACCAAACTAACGTTATCATGATACGCAAAGATAACCCATTCTATACCCACCAATAAAATACGTGTAAAATTTAAAAATTCTACCTTACTTACCTGAGTCTTCCAGAATTTGAAATTGGTATATATTGATTAATATTAAGAGATACATACCTACGTTTATCTTTGTTTATATTTATATTCCTCGAAGAACTTCAAAACAACCCCAAGAAGCTTAAAGTATGTTTGGCAATGGCTTTCTTCTTCAATGTATTTGGATTCTGTATATATCCTTTCTTCTTTTTGGACAGCATATAAAGCTTTAAATCTATGACCACCATTATTTCATTCACATGCCCTCCACAAAACAATAATTACACCAGAAACGCATAACTCCTTTTTTGGGCGTTACTTTTACCCCCAAACTTTAATGTATTTTGCTTTTCCACATCATTACATTCATAGTGACCATACCATTACATTTTACTTTTACTATTTGTAGTAATTTGTTTTCGCCACGGGTAATGCAACTAAGAACATCAAGCGGGATATTTGACGAATGAATCCAGAGCAAAAATGCTTAGTTGCTTATAATCACGGGTGCGAGTTGGATGACCAATCACATAAAATTGTATGCTGATAATCTAGCAATCAAGTACTATTTGAAAATGAAGAAAAACGAACTTCACTTTTGGCATGAATCCAAACAGTTCAGTTCAAAGTTCGGTTGCGTCATGTTTTATCAGCTTCACACAGACCCATCTCAACAATTCTATCCCCTCTCACATAATAAAACAAAAAATTATCTGGACTTATTCTATTCAATATAATATCAATATTAAAATTATAAATAAGAAATTTAATTGGGAGATATATGGTGGAAAAAGAAACCATGTAAAGATACTAAAAAAATAAACTGCAATCATTTAAAATCTATTAAACACAGACTATCTTTTGCACCATTATATATTTGCCACTAAAAATAATATTCCAATGATGAGATTTTTTTCTTTTTGCTTTCCTACTTTGAAAATAATAAAGAAAATGTAGACCAATTACGAATGTGTCATCACAGACATGTCACTATAAATCACAAATGTCAAAAAGTTAATAACTTTTCGTAATCTATACTGTGCGATTCCACGATTTTTACGAGCATGTCACACTCCTTGGTGAGGTCAGTAGAAGACGGAAACGAGTCCAAACTCTCATCAACTTTTGTTCCCACTTATAAAATAAGTATCCAACGATCTCTCCTTCCATCATCAAATAAGTATCCAAGTATCCACGTTTGCTTTGTCCATTATACCAACAAAAACAAAAATATGATTTCTGTCTGTGAGTTTTTTCTATGTACATCTAACGATATTATCTACGGAACGGGCATTGGAGGCGTCATGGCTAACAATGACCAAACATTTGAATATGCTCAAGCTGCCTGTGTTGAAGACGTTGATAACGATGATGATGTTATATATGATTACGCTCCAGCCGCATGAATGGTTTATATCTTTGTTAGGCCAATGACGTCATATATATATATATGAAGCATGATTTTGCATTTCTTGTATTAGGGTTTGTGTATGTTCCTCGGCTTTACACTTTCAATAGTCGAATATTTAATTCTTTAAACCTTATAATTACTTTTCTCCCATTTTATAATTGAATCAAATAAATCATAGCAGATAATGAATTATTACATATACGACCTTCAATGAGTTTCAAAATATCACAGGAATGGTTTTATCCTTGTTGGGATGGGTAATCCAAAAATCCACATTAATTTTTAGGTTTGTTTAACACACTGAACATCATTTGATTCTTAACAAACGATAGAAGATATGAACTTAATAAGTTTATTAATATTAGCCCAAAAAAAAAGTTTATTAATAAATATCGTACGGCTACCTCGAACCATACACAAAATTGTTTATGGTGCTTTAGTGGTGAAGAAGTTCATGTTAATTTTTGTTTTTCTTTTTTGATGAATCCCTGGTAGTTCAAGGCCTCCCAAATTTTATTAAAAGAAGAGCAAATATTTAACTTGCAGACAAGGGTCACAAAGCATCATTTTAAAAAATCAAAGTAATTAAAATCATCTGATACTAAATCAAAAACATGAAATTAAAGAAAATGCATAGTTAGTTAAGCTATTGGTTTGTTGGCTATACGATTAAAAACATGCGTAACACAAATTATCTAATCTCGTATAAAAAACCATAACATAAACGTAACAAAACTGACATTAGATGAATCTCTTTGATCCTTCTTTCAAAAAACCAACTACCATTTCTAAGTCAACTTCTAATTCCAATCTAATAATGTGTTTCTCCAATACTAAATATAAGCTGTAGTACACTTTCCAAAGCTCTACCAATGATGCTGAACATCAACCAATATCAAATACAAAACCTACATACCAATCATCATCACCATTTCTAATCAGTTCCCCAACCATGGAGGTTTCATATTTGATCACTGGTAGAGCTTTGGAAACTGTACTACGGCTTATATTTTGTATGGGAGAAACACATTATTAGATTGGAACTAGAAGTTGGCTTAGAAATAGTAGTTGTTTTTTCAAAGAAAGATCAAAGAAATTCATCTAATGTCAGTTTTGGTACGTTTTTGTTATGGAACGAGATTGGATAATCTGTGTTACGCATGTGTTTTTAATCGTCTAGCCAATATTATCATGAGATGCTCCATCAATATTCAATTTAAACCAGGCTATTTGTGAAAGCTCCTATCCAATCATCAGTTCCACTTGTTCTAGTCTCTATGGTTGTTGGCCACGAATAGAGAATGCAGTTGTCACCTCTCTGCCATTCTCCTAACAAATTTTGCTCGGTCTTTGTAATGTGATTCTCACCACAAATGTTACCACATATCCATTTCCATCCTCTTTTTTTTTTCCGAAAAGAATGTTAAATTCAAAAAAGTATGTGTTACATTTACATGCTTCTGAAGATGGAAATCTCTTGAAAGAGTTTCGATAAGTAAAGAGTTTATGCTTAAAGAATCAAATATGAATGCTAAACCAGAGGATCAAGCTATCTTGAAGATTCATGTCTTCTGTTCTAACTGTATTAAGCTGGTTCCGGACTGTCTTGTCGATGATTCCTTTGTTATTCCTACATCACCTTGATTTTCATAAATCCACTCGATTAAGCTTTTTGAAAAGAAAGCATGTCTCTTGTTCATAGGTACCAAACACTGCCAGATTCCTAACATAGCTGAGAAATCACAGAGAACATGTAACATAGCTTCTGCTCCACCTTTGCACACCTAACATATTGCTCTCTTCTATGTATCATCACATTTGTCATTACCACTTGCCTGCTCACCAGACCAAGAAATACCCTTACTCTCTCTGGAGGTAGCACTTTCCAAATCATCTTATAGTACAGTTCCATATTTTGGCGTGGGATCTCATCCCTCGTCAAAGCATGAATATAACTAACAGGAAACTTCTCCTCCAAGGTTTCCTGCCTAAGAAAGTCTGCCCGTAGCCCCAGTAACATCATCAATAACTATATATAACACCAAACTCCATTAATCAACGTTGATTTAAATAAGGCATAATCTACACTAGGTTTCACCGTCTACCAACTATCCATAATTCACGAGCCATCTAGTGCTCATAATTTTTTGGCAGTACTCCAAGCTCCATTTCCAATATGGTTTTCCCATCAACCATTTATCTGTCCAAAATTTAATGTTTCTTCCATTTTTTTATCACCCAAATCTATCCTCTCATTAATTATAATTAATTTGAAGTAGCAGCGTGTACAAGCCATTTCTCTTTGATTTAAAATACAGTTTGCTATAAATTGTGTACATTATATTTGTTTCTTCTAAAAAGTCCAACACTGATCTCAAGCTTAATTAACCCATTCACCATGGAAAAGTCAATCAATCTTTCTTAATTAATCATTTACCATGACCAAATTTTTGCATTTGTATATTTTTGCATACATAGTACTGTAGAAGTGATTTATCACAATCTTATTGTAAAATGACTAATAATGCAAAAAGTAATCTATATGTTAATATTTTTAACAAAAAAACATCTGCATATACTTAATTAAACGAACTTTATTTTATTTCATAAACTCTATCGACTAATCCAATCGGCTCCAGTAAAAACACATCAAAGTGCGATAGAGTGGACTACTTATATGGTCCAACGATTCAACAACAGTCACAATAAAAACTCCAAACGAGATTTGGATCGAACGAGTCATGAGATCCAATTTAGACTACCACAACATTTATCCCAAATTTGGAATGCTTTTCAACTAATATTAGGAATAATTAGACTGTGCATTTCTGATTACCAAATAAACCGATTGAGTAAAAGCCTAATTTACAGACTTTCCACATGCTTATTTTGAAGGAGATTCGAACCCATGTTGACAATTAATCACCTCCCCTTGTTCTCACAATCACTTGACTACACGCATGCGGGCTCTTAAACAAAGTTGGAAGGAATGTTTCTTGAAGGGAATGTTTCTGTTTGGACGAGATTTTGATCAACTCTGGAAATTATTGTTGATAATTAGTTCTGCTCAAGAACCATGATTACCATACTGACGATTTATAAATTATGACTTTATGTTATTGAAAGATGGAGAAATTTTAACAGGAACAAGGTTTAGTGAACTCGTATTTTGAGTGTTTTTTTTGTCAAACTCTCTTAGAAAAAAAAACTCTCTTAGGTAAACTTTTTAACATATTGATTTGGTATTACAATACAGATTTTTAACATCTAATTGTTTTTTCCATGATGAATATGAAAGTAAAATACAGATCAAGTGTGTATAAGTCAAATATTGAAAACCACCACGGTGTGCATGGGTTATATTTCTAGCAAGTGTTTTTCTAGCAAATTCTCTAGATAATTTTTATGTTCATTGATCTCCTAACGATAATAGGGTCGTCACTATTTCAGTTAAAAGTTCATTTATGTTCTCATATGCACGTAAAAACACATGATCTATATATTTCCAAATATTTTGTTTAATATTTCTATTCCAGAGACAAAGAGAAGTTGAGAAAAGGGAAAAGTCGACTAACATAAAAAAAAGCTCTAGGGCATATTAAGAGTTTGATTATGAAATGAATTATTTTGATTAATTTACTCAACTGTACAAAGGTTCATATATATATACATTGGTTAAGTAAACTAAACCAGAATTAATAACCGGGATTTATCCAATATACCCCCCTCAAACCTCTGAAATGGAACTAGCTTTTGGAATGAAGAGGTTTGAAACAGAGAGTCTATTGAGAATAGAGTTGAAGGGTCCCGGCTGTAAAGGCTTCGTCAGGATGTCAGCATGCTGATTTGCACTCGGAACATGCATGAGTCGGATAAAGCCTTTCTTAACCTGATCCCTAACTGTGTGACAGTCAATTTTCACGTGCTTGGTTCGCTCATGGAAGACAGGATTCGTAGCAATGTACATTGCTGACTTGTTATCACAGAAAATCTTTGCATCAGTAGTAACAACAATCTTCAGACTGGTGAGTAGTTGTTGTATCCATAGAAGTTCACATGTCGCCTGAGCCATACTCCTGTATTCTGCCTCGGTGCTGCTACGACTCACCACATCTTGTTTCTTAGATTTCCATGTGATCAACGAGTCACCTAAGTAGACACAATAACCAGTGATCAACGAGTCACCCAATCTGCGTCGGCAAAGGCATTGAGGCAGAGCGAGGAAGATGCAGAATAGAACAACCCCTGTCCCGGATTATTCTTGATATATTTCAGGACTCTGTATGCAGCTTGTAGATGCACATCCGTTGGTGTCTGTATAAACTGACTTAAACAATGCACAGCAAACGTAATGTCGGGGTGTGTGATCGTAAGATAAAGCAAACGACCAATCAAAGCCCGAAACTGAGTCGGATCAGAGAGAAGAGTACCAGACTCATGACTCAGTCTCACCAGAGGGTCCATGGGAACAGTTGCTGCTTTACATGCCAACAAACCAGCATCGGAGAGAAGGTTTAGAGCATACTTGCGCTGAGAAACAGAGATACCAGCTGAGGAACGAGCAATCTCTAAACCAAGGAAAAATCGCAGATCCCCAAGGTCCTTAATCTTGAAACGAGCATGAAGAACAGATTTAAG
>KE155275.1:174861-185389 GCA_000411075.1 Sisymbrium irio
AAGTCGCAACCATGTCGTTACATCTAGACCAAGATCCAGAATCACGATGATTAGCAGGAGGTTTAGCGATAGTACCATCTATGAACCCCAATTTGTTGCGAACATTAAGAGCCATCGAGACCGAGCGCCGCCATGAATGGAACTCTGCGCCGGAAGTAAGTCGATCGGTGACCAAGACCAAACCAGCATGATCGGAGCTATGGAGGAAGTAGGGATTTTCATAATGATCCTGAAACGAACTAGTCGGAACTGCTCCCGATAATGAGGTAGTCGGAGCTGCCGCCATTGAAGGTCAGAGAACAGAGAGTCAATCGGAACGAAGAATGAAAGACACGACGTGCAAGAGGAAAGAAACGAATTGGTACAGAAGAGAAACAATCGCCGGAATCAAATCGGAGAAGAGACGAAGTTGAGACGAGCTCATCGACATAGCACCGGAAACGTAACAGAATCAAAAAAAAGAGTTTACGCTGAAAAGAGAGTATTTTTGCTCTGATACCATATTAAGAGTTTGATTATGAAATGAATTATGTTGATTAATTTACTCAACTGTACAAAGGTTCATATATATATACATTGGTTAAGTAAACTAAACCAGAATTAATAACCGGGATTTATCCAATAGGGCATAAAATTATTACTAGAAAGGGTACAAAATCTTGATTCAAAGTCTAGAACACGATTATCTACGCTTCGCTTAGCGACGATATGATCCACTTATGCTGCTGGAGCATAGTCATAGATAACGTCATCGTCGTCGTCACCGTTTTCTAAATACACAGCTTGAGGATACTGAAATGCTTCATCGTTGTTAGCAATGTCGCCTCCATATACGTTGTTACACATGCAGACAAATTCGGAGACAAAAGACATATCTAGTTCTTTCTTTAAATAATGGACAAAGGAAATGCTAAATTAAGAGATCAAATGCAAAACACAAAAGAGTGATGTGAATATGATAGTGGAGGGGAGATCATTGGACTTTTTATAGGTGAAATAAAAGTTGATTGAGAGTTTCGACTCGTTTCCGTCTTATACTGATCTCAGCAAGGAGTGTGACATGCTGTTCAAAATTGTGAAATGGCACCATATAGATAGGAATAACTGTTTGACACATGGGATTTATAATGACACGTTCGCAAAGCACACAGATTAGTTTGCATTTCTATTTGGTCTTTTTTTTTTTATGGAATAGTCCTTTTTAATTGAATTTTGGAGTATTCTTTTAAAATTAGAAAAGTTGGAAAAAGGTTTCGCCTTGTTATCTCATGGGAATATTATTTGTAGTAGTGGCTACATAATGGTGTAAAAGCCTAAAAAGGTATATATATATATATATATGTCTCTGTATTATCAACACTACTTTAGAACTAAAAATTCTATTAATTAGGACTACAATGTTTTATTAATTTAGAGATATATTAATTTCTCGAGAGACTAATTGGTTGAAAAACTTAATTTCAGACTTAATTTTTTAATTAACTTAATTATAAATATTTTCATTTATCGAATATTGAGATTATATTGTACTACATGCAATATTTATATATTACCGGCTCCTTATGGCTCAAACCCAAAAAACAATTAAGGCCAGTTCGAGATTACTTTCTAACTTTACTATTTAGAATTAGTTAAAATTTTGACACAAATTTTGGATTGTAAATTTATAAATATTTTGAAGCTAGCTGGGACTTAGCACGGGGTAATGAATTAGATTTATGGAAAGAAACCTTGATTTGGGTAGTACTGCAAAGGGTAGGCGGCTGGATCAGCTTCACTTGTCTTGAGAGTCTGTCCTGAAATATTTGAGTGGCATACCAAATATAAAAAAAAAAAAATCAGCCGAACAAAAAATCCATGCACAAGAGTGGACTTGAACTCAACTCCTCCTAGCAGTTGCTGCGTTCTAAACTAAAGAAATTTTCCCTAATATGGTTGATGATCAAATACTTAACAATAAAGGCAGGAAGCCAATGTTTCACCTGTTTTGGATCAGGTCCAGCTCTCCTAGTCTCTTTCCCATTAGAGCTGTTATGTATAAAAATAAACCTTGTGCTTCTATGGCTGCATAGCCAAGCAGCCCAAGCCATGTTAACATTAAGGATCATGACAGTCGGTAACCGTCAAATACAGAGAAAAAACCATGTTAGCTCAATTTGACCCGGTATAGCCACACGGTGTTACGCCCATACGGCATACGTTTAAAAACAACATATAATTTAGGTGTAATTCACTCTTTTTAGCTCAAATTTTCTTAGATAAGCTTTTGCAAAAATTTTTGGAGTGCGACTACGTAGAATTAATTGACCAAAAATCAAGCAAAAAATGACTTCAAGTTAGCGCGATTGAAATGTATCAAAAGGTAATTATGTGCTATCTTGTTTAGCCGAAAGCCATCAAGGCCATTTATTTGGTAATTGTAGGGTCTGAGTAGGCCATTGTTATCTCTTAACATTGAACCCCATTTAACAAAAAAAAAAGTAAGCTTGGTTAAGTCAGACCATTCGCTGGTTTGTTTATATTTGTTTGTTACGTAAGATAGGATGATTTTCTAGAAATTTTTAAGTAGTTTTCAGGAATACTGATCCCAACGAGGATAGGATCATCACCATTTCAACTGAAGTTCATTAATGTGGCCATATGTGTACATAAATAAAGTATCTGCTTTGAACTATTTCGTTCATTTGTATAACGTGAAACAGAGAGGTCGAGCGAATCAAATAGTCAATAATTTATAGTGAAAGTAACAAGTCAACTAGCATAAAAGAAGCCCTAGGCCGCTAGGCATACAAACTAATAAATAAATTAAGTACAAGACCATATATGGTTCACATATATGATCGATCCTTTCATGCTGCTGGAGCATAATCATAGATAACGTCATCATCGTTGTCACCATTTTCTACATAAATAGATTGACCATCCTCAAATGCTTGATCACAGTTAACGAGTTCGCCTTTGCACGTTTTATAGACATTGTCATCAATGCAGAGAAGAATTTCAGAGACCAAAATCATACTTCTTTTTTTTTTGAATAATGGGAAAAGGAAATTTTAAAGCAAATGCAAACACACAGAAAGTATGATGAGAGAACGAGAGATCTTTATAGGTAGGAACAAAAAGTTGATGGAAGTTGAGACGCGCTCCTGTCTTATACTGACCTCAGAAAGGAGTGTGACGTCTTCATAAAAATTGTTGAATGGCACAGTTTAAAATACCAATCAGAGTTATTTCTTGACACATAAGATTTGTAGTGACACGTCCGGCACACAATCCTCTCTGGATTTCTTTTTATAGACTAATTTTCAATAAAGCAAGAAAAGGTTTAGCTTTTTTAGCTCTTGGGAATATTTTTTGTAGTGGCGGCATAATGGTGTCAAAGGTGTCCGTGGCTTATAAAATATTTGATTTACTAACAAATCCTGTGTGGATGAACTTTGATTTTAGTATTCCAGTTTTCAAAATATTTTGAAAATTAACCCATGCTTATGAACGTTTGAAAACTAAAATTTTAAAATATAACTTTAGCAAAGTACCCTGGATAAATTATACAGAATACAATTTTATCAATTCTATTTTTCCTAAAACTAAATTTTGTATTATTAATCAACTGTATGAGATCATAAAAGGTCAAAAATATTATTTCCAACCTACTTTAAGATGGAGTAAAATATTTGTTTCTTATAATTGTTATATATAGTCATACGACAATATATATATATATATATATATATATAATTTCATGGTCAGTAATAGGCTTTGTTAAGTCCTAATTAATGTCTGACTAACATGCTATATATGCTAATCTGTATGTATTTTTAACATATTTTGATAATTTTGTTGGTTTTTTATATAAAAATTACTTCAACAACTTACAGTCATATTATGGGTGCGTCAACGTTCTTTTAAACATTTAAATCCCTGCTTCGGTTTGAAATATTTTATTTAGCTCGGACATCATGAGAAAATCAAAGAGAGGTGGAGAAAAAAGTCCTTGATTAACAAATTACAATGAGAACAAATTTGACAAACATTAGCTATAATAGACCTAATGAACAAAATCATAATAAGAATCGATTATCTACGCTTTGGACTACACTTATGTTGCTGCTGCATAACCATAATCATAGATACCATCGTCATCGTCAGCACCGTTTACAACATATGCGACCTGAGGGTACTCTACTACTCTGTATTCAAATTCTCGATAATAATTAGCCGCACCACCTCGGATGCATGTCCCACAAACTTGTTCACACTAGTTCCGAAGAATAAATTCGGAAACAGAAAGACATTTTGGTGTTGTTGTTATTAATAGGTAAACGAAGATGCTAATTAATGTAGCAAATTAAATGGGAAACAAAAACAGGTTGATCACGAGTTTGGTGAGAGAATGAGAGATCGTTGAGCTCTTAATATAGATGCCAGTGCAACAAAAAGTTAGAAAAGTTTGGACTCATTGTGTCTTCAGTGAACCTCAGTAAAGATTCATGTGCTTAGAAACAAGTGTGCTTCCGTGCTTAGCACAAATAGTCTCTTTTTTTTTTGTAAAAAAAAAAATATTTCTTACATATTTTAGACACTGTTAATTCCTTCACGGGACTGTTTAACTAATGAACTTTTCGGACAATGCGTAAAAGAAAGTCTAATATCTATAAGACACACAGTTATCTTTTCATCCTGATGTCGCCACTGGTCCACTACAATTAATATTCCCATGAGATAAAAGACTAAACCTTTTTGTTGCTTTCCTGTTTTGAAAAGAATAAGAAATTTAAACCAATGTGTTGCGGACGTGTATAAATCCCATGTGTCAAAAAGTTGGTCGTGATTCGTAAATTATATTGTGTCATTCAACAACTATTATTAGTATGTCACACTCCTTGCTGAGGTCTGTGGAGGACGGAAACGAGTACATACTCTCATAACCATTTTTTGCACCTATAAAAGAGTCCATATCTGGTTTCCTATCAAACTCACATTAATCTTTTGTTTTGCATTTCCTCTTCGGATATCTTGATTTTGTATTTTATTTGTCAATCATGATTTCTGTCTCCGATTTTTATCTCTGCATTCATGACAATGTCATTGAGACAACTATGGGAGGCAATATCGCTATCAAAGCTCAAGATGCGTTTGTAGAAAATGGTGACAACGACGATGACGTTATCTATGATTATGCTCCAGCAGCCTGATCGAGTAGACAATTTGTTTGTTAGATTAAAGGGTAGTAATCGAATTATACACACACACACATATATATATATATATATATATATGTGTACAATGATTTTGTACTCCTTATATTAATGAGTTTATGCCCTTGGACTTCTTTTATGCTTATACTTCTTTTTTAGACTTTGCACTTTCACTATATATAGTCATATGTTTTTATTCTTTCAACTTCAATTTATTTCAGGTAAGAAACAAAACATATCTCACACATTAGACAATAAACTAAAATATAGCAGCGAAATTGTACTCTATAACAAAAAAACTTCAGATTTAAAAATTAACCGAATCTCATTTTCTCTCTTCCTTTCACTTCGTATCTTTCTCTACCCTCTTCTAACTTTCTATTTTTTTTTTTTTGGTTATTTGTTAAAAAAGGCCAATATATCAGACTGATCATATACTATACATATAAGATCTTTAAAGAATTTCAAACTGTCTTTGTAATTAATGATCGTGTCCTAGGTCAGTTAGTTAGATGGGTATCCCAAAAAATAAATGAGAGAAATTTTGATTCTTGTAGTTAATTCCGTTGTGAAGACAAATTCTGATATTACTATTTCCAGCAGTACCTTACAGTAAGCTTTGTTGTTGTTTTTGTTCTTGTTTGTGCTCAAGATCAATTAGTTAGACAAATGGGTTAGTTCCATGTTAAATATGTCAGTGATTTGTATAAGCCTTTGTTTTTAATATTTTATTTTACTTTAAAATATGTCTTTTTATATAATTAGAAGATTACCTTTGCTTATCGTACTTTAATTTCTCCGCCAGTTTTGTTTTCAGGTTAAGTCAGATTTATTCTTTTGAACTAGCACAAATTCGTCGCCAAAAAAAAAAAAAAAAGAACTAGCACAAATTCAAATCATTTACTGCGAATAGGTTCTCATAACGGAACAAAAGTTCTAGATTTAACCCTAACTAGGTATCATAATCTCTATTTAAAAATACATTGGTAATATTCCAATATGCATTAAGTCTAGATTTGTTATTTCTTCCACCAAAACATGTAAAGCAGTAGAGAAATCCCTGATTGAGTTATCGTTATTGGCCAGACACCAATATACAGTCAATAGCATTGAATAAAAGAAAAAACGTATACATTAGTAGTTATACAGTTTAAATAATTACAAACAATTACAAAGTTTAACTAATTACAAATAATGATAATAAAATTATCATCAACAGTAGAAAACCAAAATTAAAACATCAACAGTACTTCTCATTCTCCGAAGCCTCTCCGAAGACGTCTTCTGAAGCTCTTGGCTTCCAAGAGATTCTCTTGTTTTGTCGAGGTTTCAAGGGGCTTTCCAACCTCATCCTTCATTCTCCCTAGCATTCATCTTATTACGAGCCGTGAAATAAGGTTTTGAGCTTTAAAGGTGATGCCTAAGGTGTTGGCTGTCCCAAATAAACCATATGCCTATGGTTTGTAAATACTTGAGTGGCTTCCCATGAGAGATGAGACTAATTTCAAGTTGTGAATTTTCTCACAACTTGATGTTAACCAAAAGGTTTAAACTTTAAAATTGGTTTTGTTAGATTGAAATATTGAGTATCATTGATCGTGAACTTAATGAATAAAGTAAATATATAATAGACCACAAAACACAAGATCTGTGAGAAACAAATTATTGTAAAGTACAATTTTATTTAGCTTAAAAAGTCCACATTAATTTAAAATTTGAAGATACAAAAAGTGAATATGTTTAGGAAGAGATATTTTCTACACCATGGAAACCAATGTTGCACATCTAAGAAGACTCGCCACACTATCTAGTACCTACGTGGCCAAGCTAGATATCTAAATTTTCTAATCATCTCTCTTTTTCCCCTAAATTACATTTCATGTCGGAGAAGAATCATGCAGCAGGAGCATAATCGTAGCCACCGTCATCGTCATCTCCACCATTCTCAACATATGCTCCCATAGAACTAACCGCCATATCTTCAACACACACTACAGAAGCACGGCTAAAGTTCATGATGACTAAGTTTGCGGCGGAAGACATATTGATTTGATTTTTTGTTTGTTATGAAAGGAGAGTGATGAGAGCAATGAAGAGGTCTAAAGAAAGAGCCACCAGAAGAGTGATGAACTTTTAATGTTGATGTGAGTTTGGTGGAGGAATAAGAGAGACTGATGAGGCTTTTTATAGATGGAAAGAAAAGGTAAAGCAAGTGGTGAGTGCAATCTGTGGTCAGGACTGCCTCGGTAGGGTTTGTGATTTGCTCATGGAGTTATGTGTTCGGCACGATAAATTTTACCTTTTTCCTCACACGTAGGATTTTCTTATGACACATCAGACTTCAAATTAAGTCATTGGTCCATTCATATTCCTTTCTACTGTTAGATGTACGCATTGACCCTTTTCACTAATACTCTCCCCAAGCACAAAATAAAATAAGATGAGTTTTGGAGCTTTCATATAAGAACTACATTTTCAGCACTACTTTTATGTTCTCTTTGCTTTAGTTGACTAAAATTTTCGTTTGACGTGTATTATATCAGATGAGAGATAGAAGGCATTCTTACTCGTTTGATGTGTATTTATGTGTTGTCTCTATTAAAAAGAGAAAATACATTTATATTGATTTATAATCTTCTATGGTATTGTATCATGAGGAGCCAATAACAACAACAGTTCTCCGATATTTATGTGGGTATCAGGTAACAAGGACAGGTTTACTAAGCGGCAAACCGGGCCCAGCCGAGGTGAGGTGAAATTTATCGGAGTGGGACCGGATGCAAAGAGAGGTAGAATAACGAAGTCAGACTGTGGACTTAACAAATGAAAGAGTTAACGTCAGAAAAGTTCAAACTAAGAGGTCAAACTTTGGACTGAAGTCATCGAGACTGGAGATTAATAATGTACAGAGATACCGAAGACATAGAATCTTCAATTTGAAATGTACAAGAAAACGGTGTAACAATTCAAACAAAGTCTTTTATATACATAGAATATTCATGTCTTGGGTATCTTGTTTGATGTACAAATTAATTGAATATGCATACATAGTGTACAATTCCTTTTTAAAATTCTGAAATGTTTAATGCTCATATTGTGAAATACACTTGTTCACACTGTGAATAACATTTTTGCTACTTAAGTATTTATCATTGCAATAATATTCATGGTAAATGATAGATTTGTAAACATTTTTGGCGAACCCATTTTTTTTTACTTTAAATTAGATTCCAATATTATGGTAAATGGTTTAACTTCCGAATACAAAAAAATCTTGCATTATCAGTAAGCCACCAAGAACACCAAGAATAATTATATATCAACTTTTAAATTTTATTTTTTAATTATTATATAAGTTGTGTACTTTTTCTCAAAACTTCTTATATAATATGTAAAACATTTTGTTTTATTTTTCATTCTATTGAACCTTCTTTTACTCCATTTCATAATTAATTTACTATATTTTGTAATCTATTATATATGTGCGTCTTAATATTTATTTACATTTTTTAATTTGACCATTTAATTTTAACTTTATGACATTATTTAAAAAAATAGAGGTTGAGATAATCATTTTTCAATGATATAAAAAAAGTGTTCACTCAATAAACAATACAAAAGGCCTGAGCATAAAATAATTGAAAGAAATGCAAAACATCGTCTCAAATATATCATCCAACCAAATAATTTACGCATATTGTACTCATGCTGCTGGAGCATGATATATATCATTCTCATCTTGGTCAATACTTTCTATATATGCAGCGCGACTGTATTCAGATTCTTGATCACTCTTAGTCGTGTTGCCTCCAATGCAAGACTTCATATTACGATTTTGGAGACATAATACATTTTTTTCTCGGGTTAGTGAACAAGAAAGTATTGCTAAATTAAGCAAATAGGAAACAAATAGAAAAGAGGGTGATTTGCGTCTGATGAGAGAATGAAAGATCATTGGGATCTTTAAACATATCTGCAAAAAGGGTTAACAAAGGTGTGAGCTCAATTTGTCTTTCAGTTCACCCTCAGGTCAGCCTCATTAACGAGTGTGATGTGCTTAGAAACAAGTGTGCTTGGCACATAACAAATTGATTTTTTCTGAAACACGTAGGATTTTCTTACGACGAATTGGACAAATCATAATATGGCCCACTACTTGTAATGCAGCATCGTATCCAACAAAATAAAACCAAAGAAATCAAAACCTTTCTTTCCAATCCTTTTGTTGGAATAAAACAAAGAGAAAAAGCGAAACATGTGTAGGGCATACTCAACTTAATTAGTTTCAACGTGTTAAAAAAATAGTGACGTTCTGTTATAAATATATAAAACTAAACTTTACTTGAGGTATTATTTACTTAAAATACCATTGTATTTTTAAAAATTCATTAAATGTATTTTTGTAATAACTATAAATGAATTCTATTTATTTAATTAATTAAAAAAAAAATAAAATTAATGAGTCCCACCATTTTTTAATTTAATTAAAAACTAAAATAAAAATATATTTATTAATGAATCTCATTTCTTTAATAATTAAAAAGGAAAATACAAAAATAAAATCATTTTAATTTAATAATCAAATAATTAAATGATAAATGTAACTAGCACATAAAAAATTCAATTATTTTTAATAAACCATAAAATATTTTTGTAAACATATACAGAAACATAAAAACATATAGTTTTCACACATTCTAAATAAGAAAAATAATTAAAAAAACTTATATAAATTTAATAGCGATATTAATAAAATTTAAATTTATAAATGTAAATTATAAACATGAAATTTTTTTTTTAAAAAGATAAAAAATTAGATTAAAATTATTTTTAAGATGAAAAAATAAAAATACAAAAAACAGTCAATATATACATATATAATACTCAATTATATAGTGAAATAGGTTAGCATATTGTTTTTATAACTAATGATTTTTAAATATTTTGTCATCATAATATGTGAATTATTTTAAATTTTTTTAATAATTAATCAATTTTTATATATAATAATTAAATAAATTTATTATCATATTATAATTTTCAAACCAATGTAATTATAATAATATAAAAAATTTAATTATAATAATACTAACACATAAAATATATTACCAAATTTTATTTTTCCGTAAAAATTTATATGGAATAGAATATAAATTATTTTATAATTGTTTGTATAAAAATAATGTTAAATATTATAACAACAAATTAACAATCCAAAAACAAACATTTTAAACTTTAACACAAATCCACCAATTTATATGAAACAAAAATATATTATTTCTAAAAATTAAATCATTACCATTTAACACATTAACTTATACTCCCCCCCC
>KE155275.1:194459-214034 GCA_000411075.1 Sisymbrium irio
TATTAGTTATATATTATATATATTTAATTATATAAAGAGAATATTATTTCAAATTAAAAAGTTTCCTCTTTTGGATAATTATATTTAAAATTAGAAGATTTTCTAATCTCATATTCAGTTGATTTTTGTAATAAAAATTTATAGATAATTTCCTCTTTTTATGTATTGTCTATTATCAATACAATTAAAAAATTTAATAAATTTCCTAAATTTAAATGATGATGTGGAAGAATACTATTGGTTGCTAAATTTTTTTAATCCTATGTATACACTCTTAATGGCATTTAACCTCAACTTTTATATATTAATAAAGATTTTTTCCGGTCAAAGCAAAACAAAAAAAAAGAAAAAAAAAGTCTTGGAGCTTTAACATAAAATGGTCAGTTAATGGCAACACTGGTCACGGGTCACCTCTAATTGTAATTCTGGGAAATGATCTCTCACGTCATGAATACTCGGTTTATGTCATCCAAAGATAAATAAATGTTCTCGACAACTCAAGAAGAAACAAAGGTTTTCGAGCACATTCTCGAGATCTAAGGGAATTTTGTAATAGAGTGGTACCAATGAGATCATGATCCTGATAACGGTTTAAGGGTAATTACATATATGCATTGAGCTCTCTTTTCCATTCATTTTAGTATAATTTTGTAATAGGAACTTTGATTTTGGTATTTATTTTTAAAAAATATTTTGAAAATTAACCCATGCCTATGAACGTTTGAAAACTAAAATTTTAAAATATAAATGAGCAAAATACCTTGGATAAATTATACAGAATACAATTATCAATTCTATTTTTTCATAAAAATAACTTTTGTATTATTAATCAACTGTATGAGATCATAAAAGCGTGGTCAAAAATATATTTATTGCCAACTTACTTTAAGATGGAGTACACAATATTTGTTTCTTATAATTTTTCTATTCATATATACGACTTATATATATATATATATATATATAATTTCCTGATAAGTAATAGGCTTTGTGAAGTCCTAAATAATGTCCTGACTAACATGATTTTTTTTACATATCTACTATATATGTCATTCTTTTATCTTTTTAACATGTTTCGATAATTTTGATGATTTTTTGTGTATAAACTTCAACAACTTACAATCATATTATGGATGCGTTAAAGTTCTTTTGAACATTTAAATCCCTGCTTCGGCTTGAAACATTTTACTTAGCTCGGAAATCATGAGAAAATCAAAGAGAGGTTGAGAAATCAAGTCCTTAACTAAATAATTACAATGAGAATAAATTTGACAAAATTTAGCTATAATAGACCTAAGGAACAAAATCATAATAAGAGTCGATTATCTACGCTTTGGACTACACTTATGTTGCTGGTGCATAGGCATAATCATAGATACCAATATACCATCGTCATCGTCAGCACCGTTTACAACACATGCGACCTGAGGGTACTCTGTAATCAAATTTTCGATCATTATTAGCCGCACCACCTCCGATGCAGCACGTCCCAAAAACTTATTCACACTAGCTAAGGAGAATAAATTCGGAAACAGAAAGATATTTGTTGTTGTTGTTGTCAATAGGTAAAAGAAGATGTTAATTAATGTAGCAAATTAAGTGGGAAACAAACAGAGGTTTACGAATTTGGTGAGAGAATGAGAGATCGTTGAGCTCCTAATTTAGATGCAAGTGCAACAAAGAGTTAGAAAAAATTGGACTCATTGTGTCTTCAGTGAACCTCAGTAAAGAGTTATGTGTTTAGAAACACGTGTGCTTCAGTGCTTGGCACAAATAGTCTCTCTTTTTTTTTTAGTTAAGGAAAATATTTCATAAATATTTAAGACACTCTTGACTCATTGAGGAGACTGTTTAACTAATGAACTTTTCGGACAATGCGGAAACGAAAGTGTAATATCTATAAGACACACAAATATCTTTTCATCCTGATGTCGCCACTACAAATAATATTCCCATGAGATCAAAGCTAAACCTTTTTGTTGCTTTCCTGTTTTGAAGAGAATAAGAAATGTAAACCAATATGTGTTGCGGACGTGTAAATATAAATCCCATGTGTCAAAAAGTTGGTCGTGATTCGTAAATTATATTGTGTCATTCAACAACTTTTACCAGTATGTCACGCTCCTTGCTGAGGTCTGTGGAGGACGGAAACGAGTACATACTCTCATAACCATTTGTTGCACCTATAAAAGGGTCCATTGATCTCTGGTTTCCTATCAAAATCACATTAAATCTTTTCTCTTTAGCATTTCCTCTTTCGGATCTTGATTTTGTGTTTCATTTGTCAATTATGATTTCTGTATCCAAAATTTATCTCTGCATTCATGACACTGTCAATGAAACAAATATGGGAGGTAATATCGCTATCAAAGCTCAAGCTGCGTTTGTAGAAAATGGTGACAACGATGATGACGTTATCTACGATTATGCTCCAGCAGCCTGATCGAGTAGATAATTTGTTTGTTAAATTAAAGTGTAGTAATCGGATTTTGTACAATATATGTGTGTACAATGATTTTGTACTCCTTATATTAATGAGTTTATGCCCTTGGACTTACTTTATGTTTATCCCTCTTTTTTTCGGCTTTGCACTTTCACTATATATATAGTCATATATTTTTTTCTTTCAACGTCAATTTATTTCACATAAAAAATAAAACATATCTCTCATTAGTGACTAATTAAAATATATCAGCGAAATTGCACTCTATAACAAACAAACAAAAAACTCAGATTTAAAAACTAATTACAAATCTCATTTCACTCTCTTCCTTTCTCTTCCTGTCTTTCTCTAACCTCTTTCTAACTTTCTAATTATTTCTTTTTTGGTTATAAACAAAGGCCAATATATCAAACCGATCATGTATTATTACATAAAAGATCTTTAAAGAATTTTAAACTGCCATTGTAATTAATTATCCTATCCTTGGTCAGTTGGCTGGATGGGTATCCCGAAAAATCAATCAGAGAATTTTTGATTCTTGTAGTTAATTCCAGCAGTACCTTACAGTATGCTTTGTTGTTGTCGTCGTTGTTCTTCTTTGTACTCGATCAATTAAGTAAACAAATGGCTTTGTTTTGAATATTTTGTTCTTTTCAAAATTTGTATCTTTTACTACTCATAAGATCACCTACTTTTGCTCCCTCAGTTATGTTTTTCAGGTTAAGTACGATTTATTCTTTTGAACTAGCACAAATACAATTTATTTACTGTGAATAGGTTCTCATGACGGAACAAAAGTTATAAATTTAACCCGAACTAGGTATCATGATCTCTATTTAAAAATACATTGGTAATCTTCCAATATGCATTAACTCTAGAATTTCTATTTCTTACACCAAAACATGTAACGCAGTAGAAAAATCCCTGATGAAGTTATCGTTATTGGCCAGACACTAATAAGTCAATAGCATTGAACAGAAGAAAAAATGTATACTCTAATACTACTACTTACACAGTTTAAATAATTAGAAATAATCATCATAAAATCATCATCAACCATAGAAAACCAAAAAAAGAAATCATCAACAGTTTTTCCAAACCATGTATGCCGTGTACAGTGTACTAATGAGGCTTGAAGCTTTTAAAATTTTGTGATCTCTTTTATTAAAAAGGAAAGGAAAAAAAAGACAAAAAAAAACAAAAATTCATGTGCTCTGAGCCGGTGATATGACAAATAAACCACCACTTTTGACCTAAATACAACTTTGGTAAATGTGGCCTAAATTTAGGTTTTTATATTATCTGGCCTAACACCAATGCTTCACATGCCTTATGGAAGAGACAGGGAGTTCATGCCTAACATGAACCCCCAAACAATAGTTACAACTTACAAGAGGTTTATTCTCAGTCTATGCGCATAGAACAATTTAACAAAAACATATAATTGAAAAACTAGATCAAAGATCAAGAAACCAAACCCAGTGTGCTGTACCTATTGCGGTGTTGAGGCAGCTCATCGAAGGCTTCTCATTCTCCGGACCCTCTCCGAAGACGCCTACTGAAGCTCTTGGCTTCCCAGAGATTCTCTTGTTATATACAGGTTTCAGGCGGGTTTCCAAACTCATCCTTCATCAGTGCTTTTGAGTGCCTCAGGTATTGGGATCGAGCTCTTTTTATATACAGAAGAAAAATTTCCATGCTTGGCTGTCCCACCATATGCCTCTGGTTTGTAAATACTTGAGTGGCTTCCCATGAGTCTAATTTCAAATTGTGAATTTTCTCACAACTTGATCGTGAACCAATAGGTTTAAACTTTAAATTCGGTTTTGTTAGATTGATATATTGAGTATCGCGTGAATGAATAAAATTTATATATACTAGACCACAAAACACAAGATCTGTGAGAAACAAATTATTGTAAAGTACAGTGTTATTTAGCTTAAAAAGACCACATTAACTTATAATTTTAAGAGACAAAAAAGTGACTATGTTAAGGAAGAGATATTTCCTACACCATGGAAACCAATGTTGCACATCTAAGAAGACTCGCCAGACTATCTAGTACCTAAGTGACCAAGCTAGATATCTAAATATCCTAATCATCTCTCTTTTTCCCTAAATTTCATGCAGCAGGAGCATAATCGTAGCCACTGTCATCGTCATCTCCATCATTCTCAACATATGCTCCCAGAGAACTTTCCACCATATCTTCAACACACACTACAGAAGCGCCGTTAAAATTCATGATGACTAAGTGTCTGGCGTAAGACATAACTGGTTTGATTTTTTCTTGGTTATGGAAGTAGAGAGATCAGAGCAATGAAGAGGCCTAAAGAAAGAGCCACCAGAAGAGTGATGAACTTTTAATGTTGATGGTGAGTTTGGTGGAGGAATAAGAGAGACTAATGAGGCTTTTATAGATGGAAAGATAAAAGGTATAGCAAGTGGTGAGTGCACTATGTGGTCAGGACTGCCACGGTAGGGTTTGTGATTTGCTCATGGAGTTATGTGTTTGGCACGATAAATTTTGTATTTTTCCTCACACGTAGGATTTTCTTATGACACATCAGACTTCAAATTAAGTCATTGGTCCATCAATATTCCTTTCTACTGTTAGATGTTCGCATTGTCCTTTTTCACTAATATTCTCCCCAAGCACAAATTGAATAAGATGAGTTTTGGAGCATTCATATAAGAATTACATTTTCAGCACTACTTTTTATGTTCTCTTTGCTTTACGTGACTAAAATTTTCGTTTGACGTGTATTATATCAGAGGAGAGCTAGAAGGCATTCTTACTTGCAAGAATGCGTTGAGACTGCTATATTTTATAATATCAAACCATTTCTGCGTTGTCTCTATTAATAAGAGAAAATACATTTATATTGATGTATAATCTTTGATCTATGGTATTGCATCATGAAAGAGCCAATTACAACAACAGTTATCCTATATTTATGTGGGTATCAGGTATGTAATATTAACAAGAACAGGTTTACTAAGCGGCAAACCGAGCCCAATCGAGGTGAGGTGAAATTTATCGAAGTGGGACCGGATGCAAAGAGAGGTAGAATAACGAAGTCAGACTGTGAAATTGACAAATGAAAGAGTTAACCTCAGAAAAGTTCAAACTAAGAGGTCAAACTTTGGACTGAAGTCATCGAGGCATGAGATAATGTACAGAGATACCGAAGACATAGAATCTTCAATTAGAAATGTAAAATAAACGGTGTAACAATTCAAACAATGTATTTTATATGCATAGAATATTCATTCTTGGGTATCTTGTTTGATGTAACGATTAATTGAATATTCATACATAATGTATAATTCCCTTTTAAAATTCTGAAATGTTTAATGCTCATATTGTGAAATACCTTTGTTCACACTGTGAATAATATTTTTGCTACTTTTTAAGTATTTTTCATTGCAATGATATTCATGGTAAAGGTTCGGTTTGTAAACATTTTTGGCTTACCCAAATTTTTTAAAAATTTAAACTAGATTCCATTATTATGGTAAATGGTTTCACTTCCGAATAGAAAAAATATACCCTCTTGCATTATCACTAGCCGACTAGTAGTAACTATATATTAAGTTTCAACAAAAATAAAATCTAAAAGTTATTATATAAAAATTTGTATACTTTTTTAGAAACTTTTTATATGATGTGATTTTTTTTTTCATTTGAATGTATCTTCTTTTATTCCATTTCATAATTAATTTTACTATTTTTTAATTTATTATATATGTGAGTCTTAATTTTTATTTAAATTTTACCATATAATTTTGACTTTAAAACATTATATATTCAAAATGAAGAGAGATTGAGATAATCATTTTTCAAATATATACAAAACATGTTCACTCGATAAACAATACAAAAGGCTTGAGCCATAAAATCAGTGAAAGAAATGCAAAGTATATCATCTTAAATATATCATCCAACCAAATAGTTGTACTCATGCTGCGGGAGCATAATCATATATATCATCGTCATCTTGGTCAACATTTTCTACAAATGCAGCGCGACCCTATTCAGATTCTTGATCACTCTTAGTCGTGTTACCTCCAATGCAAGATTCGCATAGTACAATTTCGGAGACAGAATACAATTTTCTCTCGGGTTAGTGAACAAGAAAGTATTGCTAAATTAAGCAAATATGAAACAAATAGAAAGGGGGAGGGGGTGGGGTGATTTGCGTCTTATGAGAGAATGAAAGATCGTTGGGATCTTTATACATATCTGCAAAAAAGGGTTAACAAAAGTGTGAACTCAATTTGTCTTCAGTTCATTCTCAGGTCAACCTCAATAAAGAGTGTGATGTGCTTAGAAACAAGTGTGCTTGGCACATAACAAATTGATTTTTCTCCAACACGTAGGATTTGCTTAGGACAAATTGGACGATTCATAATATGGCACAGTACTTGTAATGCAGCATCGTATCCAACAATATAAAACCAAAGAAATCAAAACATTTATTTCCAGTACTTTTGTTGGAATAAAACTTTCCATGCAAAGAGAAAAAGCGAAACATGTGTAGGGCATACTCGACTTAATTAGTTACAACGTGTTAAGAAAATAGTGACGTTCTGTTACAAATTATTATTAAAAAAATAACCAAATGACCATTGATTATTTAAGTGTGAAGGGTTGTAATATCATGAGAGGGAGGGGTCAGCTTTTATTTGACATTAATGTGTTTTCTTTTGAAAAAGACATTTTGTAATATTACCGATTGTAATATTTTTACTAACCCCTATAAATCTAATCTAAACCAAAATCATGTTTTATCAATTTAAAATATTTACTTGAACCCTTTGAATTTAACCCAAATTAATGAACTTCTAATAAATAAAAACAAAACCTCGTGACACATGTATCATATCCCTTATATCATATTAGAAAGTTGAAGGAATTGCTGATTCTTTAGAATTGTCTTCTTCCTTATAATTATATCATCTTGAATAATATATTATATCTTTTATTATTGAGCTTTTTTGAGATATACAGAAACAACTGCTAAGAAAATTGGTAAGACAATAACATATATATATAGAGAATTCACTACATAATATATACGTGCAATACAATTTAGTTAAACTATAGATTTTAATTTTAATATTTAACTACAAGCTAGGTTATAAATCTAGCTTTCAAAACAAAAAAAAATAATTGCTTTTACAGATCTATATGATATAATAAAATTGTTTGAAAACTATGTACAATGGATTTTGTAGTGTTCCTTTTGTATTTATAGTATTTTATGCATTCTTGATCATGGTAGAAAATCAAGCTCAAGCCAGTGTATACATATCCAAAGGAAAGGTATATTATGATGTAATAATAAGAGATGCAGCCGAAAAAAAAATTAATGGAATTAAAAACATCCTGATGATAGCATAAGATCGTCATTTATGCGATCTGGTCAGAACGTAATGCTCGCATTCATCATAACACCAACAGATCTGCGTCCTCATATATTACCACCACAGACTCCCTTGTGCATAACCGTAATGCTAACTCCGTTCTTAATTTCTTCAAAGATGTTGCAACAATAGTTTGCGGATCCAGCACCATGACAGCATAAGATCCTAAAACCGATCTCTCGCCTTCCTTGTTTTTCCCACTCTCTACTCTCTGTTCTACGACTTTAGTGTGTTTCACAGTGGCTCATTGTCACCTTAAGGGTTGTTGATGTTGTCATTTTAAATAGGTCCTTCTTGTATAATCGTGCCAAATTAGAATGAAAACCTATTGTTCATAATTTCATATGTCGCTTGTATGTTATGTATAGTAATATGGTATATTGTATGAATTTTATCACTGAAAAGTTTTCGCTATTAATAATTTAAGTCCAAGTGAACTTGTTCTACGTACATAAAATACAAACCTATATTACATAAGTACAAAACATATATGATTTAATACATTTGACTCTTTGGACTTGTCCACATAGCACATCAAGGTGACCGTGTGGTCACCAACACATCGTATCTCACGCAATGGTGATAGGGTGATGTTTTTAAATTATTAAACCCAATTATTGCAAGTGCACAGTAATAATTTATTATATATGACACACCCTCCTATCCGCATTGTGAAATCCAATCAATAGAATTGAACACACAAGGAAAATAAAAAATCATTATAATAAAATCATTGAGGATTCCACTTAATATCAACCCTAAACCATGCTAACAACTAACAAAACGTTTATTCTCTGTTTATGCGCATAGAAAAAAATTTAATTGAAAAAGAAGACAAAATATCGAGAAACAAAACCGGGAACTCTTGGTGTACTTAATTATGGCATTGTCTAGGCGGCTCCTCAAAGATTTCCCATTTTGTTAAGGCTATCTGGAGGTTATTCGGGAACTCTTGTCTAGGCTGCTCCTTAAAGCTTCTAGCTTACCAAAGATTCTCTTGTTTTGTGGAGGTTTTTTGGTGGCTTCCAAATATTCTCTCTCTCCCTATAAATTTCACTCAGTTGGGAGCCTTGAGATCAGGCTTTTAGTGCTTCTGAGCTTTAAAAAGCTAGGCCTATGGTGTTGGTTCGATCTCTTTATATGGAAAAGGAATTTCCATGCTTGGATGGGTAAAAATTGATGTAAGTACTTATGTCCAGAAAAAATACCCATATTCATGCCTTTGACTTTGGATTCTAAATTCCAGTTAGTCTAAATTCAAGAATTATGAAATTAAAATTTTCGCAAACTAATGAATAAACCAATTGGTTGAAACTTTAATTGGGCTTTCTTAGGTTTAAACAATGAATATTGCGTATTTGCGTAAATGATTAAGTAAATCGTCAACCACAAAACACAAATCTATGAAAAATATCAAGACAAGTAAAAATCAGAAAACTAATAATTAATATTGATAAATATGAACACATTAAATTATAAAAAGATACAAACCTTTATGAGAGTGTCAAATTATATTCATCTAAAAAATCTGTTGTACATCAAGTACATCCTTTTTCCGAGAGTTTATAGAAGAAATTACATAAAATTAAATTAACTGCCAAGATTAAAATACAAAAAGTGACTATGGTTTATAAATAGATGATATTCTACATTGTGAAAAATATGTTTGTTTATCTAAGAAGACTTACCACAATGTCTAGTACCTCATAGCTTAGCTAGATATCTAAACTATCACATATCTCTTTTTTTCCATTTAGATTACGTACAAATCATGCAGCAGGAGCATAATCGTAGCCACTGTCATCGTCATCACCACCATTCTCAACGTATGCCCCTAGAGAACTGTCCACCAGATCTTCAGCATACACTGTGGAAGCACGGTCAAAACTATTGATGGCCAAGTCTGCGACGAAAGACATATTTGATTTTTGTGATTTTTGTCGGTTATGAAAGTAGAGAAAGCCACAAGAAGTGTGATGAGGTTTTAATGTTGATGTGAGTTTAGTGAATGAATAAGAGAGACTAAACGAGGCTTTTTTATACATGGACAGAAAAGGTAACACACTCTCGTTCAGGACTCTCTCGGTGGGGTTTACGATGTGCTCATGGAGTTATGTGTTTAGCACGATATATTTTACCTTTTTCCTCACACGTAGGATTTTCTTATGACACATCAGACGTTAGTTTAAGTTTTTTGTCCATCCATATTGCTTTCTGGTATCACATGTAAAGCATTATCCTTTTTCACTAATATTCTTCTCCGGCCAAAGCAAAGCTTAAACAATACAAGAAAAAGAAGTCTTGGAGCTGTAACATAAAGTGGTTAGTTAATGGCAAGACCGGTCACCTCTAATTGTAATTCTGGGAAATAATCTCTCTCGTTATGATTACTCGGTTTATGTCATCCAAAGATGAATAAATGTTCTCCTCGACAACTCAAGAAGAAGCAAAGGTTTTCTAGCACATTCTCGAGATCTAAGGGAATTTTGTAATAGAGTCGTACCAATGAGATAATGATCCTGATACGGTCTTAGGGGTAATCACATCTATGCATTAAGCTCTTTTCATTCCATTTATATTTAACCATGCGAAGGAAAAAATGAAACGAGACTGAGAGGCTGAGAGCGAAGCATTTTTCAATGACTTACAGAGAGTTCTAAATCATTGAAATATCAGACGATAGTTAACTCGTTGGTCCATCCATATTACTTAATACAATCACATGTAAAACATTATCCTTTTCACTAATATTCTTCCCCAAGCACAGCACCAAAAAAAGGTTTTGGAGTCTAGTTGGATTCCGGATTTCTCTCGTTAATTCAACTAGAAGAGTCTGAGTATGGTTTAATTCTTAAGAACTTTTAAAAACTAGTTGTATATCTCCCCTTGTGACGACATAGCTTGTCACAAATTATACATATATTTTACTTGCGTACTTTATTTATCTGGGCTGAAGCTCCCTTACAGAGATACGATTTAAAGGCATACAAAAGCAGTTTTACAAGCATTTTCTTTGAGTTAATGAAACCTATGTGAAGCAACTAGCAAGTAGTGAGAAATAGTACGTAGAAAGGAGTACAAGCGTTTGTCATGTGCAGGCTTACTATAGACAGTTAAGAAAATAACGTGTTACGTATTTTTAGAGAGATTTTTAGAAAATTTGGTTGCCAGCTATACAAACGAATATATAATTATATATTTAGAGAAAATTAATATATAAAAAAGTATACAAACTATATGTCTGACGATGGTGTGTATTAGATGATATTATGGTACTAGTATCATAATCTTATATCAAATTACATGAAGTATAATTTTACAATAAAAAAATATACAAACTATATACTACACATAATCATTTTAAAATCAGTTAATATATTGCTTAAAACCAAACTCAATCCAAATAAATAGACTTAAACCAATTTAACAAATCGAAACCAATTAAAACCTTAAAATTAATCTCCATCTTATTCATTTATTTTCTTTTATTAAAAATAGGAGTGTAGATCTACTCGCAGTCGCAAATACAAAAAATCATTAAGGGATCTTTAGGGTTTTATAAATTATAAAACTACATGATATCTATACGTGCATGTCCTTTGTGGTTTCTAAATATGTGCTTCACTTCCCTTTAGTCTAATTTAATACTTGAAAAAAAGTACATCTTGATGAATAAACCAATCGATTTGGATTTTAGAATCGGCTTTTCTTGATTGAAAATTCAATGTTGGACGAACGAATATAGTGAATACTTAACCGCAAAATACCGAATTAAGAAAAAACACGTTGTGAATAAAAGTTCTCGATATTAACAATGTTATTTAGTTACATGAAACACTATATCAACTTCCAAAATTAAGAGACCAAAAAGTGATTGTGTTTAAGGAAGAGATGATTTTCTAAATAGTGTGAACGGTGAACCATATTGGTTCATCTAAGAAGACTCAGAAGAACTCTACAGTAGTTCCTACATGGCCCACCTAGTTATCTAAATGACCTTATCATCCCTATCCTTTTTCTCCTAAATTACATTTGTATACTAATAGGACACGAATCACGCAGCAGGAGCATAATCGTAGCCACCGTCATCGTCATCACCACCATTCTCAAGATATGCGGCTCGAGAACTATCCACCACAGCTTCAATAAACACTGTGGACGCCCGGTCAAAACTCTTGACGACCAAAATTGTGGCGAGAGACATAATTGAATTTTTTTGGTGAATTATGTAAGTAGTGAAATGAAAAGAACCACAAGAAGTGTGATGAGCTTTTCTAATATTTTAAGTGAATTCGGTGGAGGAATAAGAGTGACAAAGGAGACTTTAAATAGATGGAAATATATAAAAGGTAACCCAAGTGGTGAGCGCACTCTTTGTTCAGGACTGCCTCGTTAGGGTTGTTGATTCGCTCAGGGAGTAGTGTGTTTGGCACAATCGATTTCATCTATTTTCCACGTAAGATGTTTTTTTATGACACATCAGATGTCTTTTATTTACTAATATTCTTCCCCAAGGAAAGCAGAATAAAATAAATAATTGGGAACTTCAGTGTGAAAGTTTGTTAGTTTAACTTGGCTTGATTGGTTTAAACGAACGAGCTAGTGTAAGGGCACGTCTTTGCGAAAACTGGATAGTTACGGTCTCAAATGTTACTAAATGGTTTATACGAAATAAAGATCAATATGTTAACATGGCTAAATGTAAAGAGCCATAAATATATTACAACATACTTTTTTTCAGATATATAGAGTGATACATTAAAAATAAATCAAATATAACCGTTTAATTTAGGTATCACAGAGAGTGTTCGAGAGAAAACATCCCGCTTTTCATCCCATAATTTTTGTCACTTTTTTTCATGTAGGGATAACTTGGGCGTTCTGACTTCTGAGACACCCAAAAATCTCTAATGAGCTCGAGAGGTTGTTCCTTATGTTTCAGTGGATGAACACTTAACTATCATATGTTTGTCAAACTATTATATAGGTTACAGATATCTCCCACTAACGCAAAAAAACTGATCGAACAGATATCTATACCTTTTTATCATGGACATAATATAATATGAATGTTACTATTTTAAATATTTTATATAAATGGATCATTTTTGGTTCCAATACTGTTTTAATTATTTAAGGGCATAACTCATAAGCACCTCTAGTTGTTGAGGGAAAGATCTTGATGAGCTTGAACAAGAAAGCCTTCTTCGACGAATCATGTGCCATGACAATTTGAGATATGAGTAGCTGAAAACAATATATGTTATGGCCCAAGAGATATAAGCTATAGACAATACGTGTTTTGTTGGACTTTACTTACCCAAAACTAAAAATTAAGATTATAATTACATACATAATGTCAAGTTTAATAAAATAACACTAGTGTAATATAATATATATATATATTTTTGTCAAAGAGTGTAATATAATATAGTACTAACAATTTTTATGTATATATTTTTGAATCCTCTCAACTTGAAAGTTGAAACTCAACATGTCGCTCTCGCGACTTCTTTGTCTAATTTGTCTACATTTATACTTTATCTAAAAAAATAAAATGAAGACTATAATGTAAAATAAGAGTACATTTGAAGATCCAGGCGTGATTGATGTTTTTTTAAGTACTATCTCCTCTGCATAAAAATGTCTACGTAATGTGGGTGTTGAATTTTCGCGTTCCGAATCCGAGATTTGAGGGTTCATCCAGGTCGACCACGTGCGTATCTAAAACGACAGCGTTTTTATCCTTTCCGCCGAATATTAAAAAAACACATAAATAACGGTGCTTGCTCTCTCTCTCTCTCTCATGGCTCTCTAAGTAAGAAAAATAAAGATTTTCAATAAATTAAAAAATAACAACAATAATAATTTTAAAAAATAAAAAATAAATAAAAAAGACAGAGAGAAGAAGTAGAAGAAAGAGACACCTTCGTTTGCGCGTTTTCTGTAATATCTCTCTCTCCTCTCTCTCTCTCTCTCTCTCTCTCTTACGGCTGTCTGTTTACGGAATTTCTACAGACCGCCGTGATCCGTAATATTCAATTGGTGCAAGACCAACCTTCATCATCATCATCATCATCGCTGTCTCTCGTCGCGTAATCTGAAACAAATACAATCTCAACCGTTGATTATAAATCGTAAACCGCTTCTTCTTTCTCTTCTCCTCATTGTCTAGTTTCTTCTGTTCGCACAATAATGTGATCGTAACGATTTGCACAATCTCTCTCAAGAATCAAGATCATTCCGTTTCGAATAAACGCATTATGATTTTAACCGTTCGTTTAAGATCTTGTTTTGATGATCCAACGGTTTAGATCGTTTGATCTATGCAATGTGGATGTGAATGTTCATTTTAGGATTTATTACCTAACTTGGAAACCAAGTATGTACAGATCATCATTTATATACTTTAAGAGGTTATGATTATTGTTTTAATTGATTTTTTTTTTTGTAACAGGTTTTTGTTTTTTTTGTGTGTGTGTGTGTATGATGAATTAGAAGAGGTTTTTATTTATTTTTGTGTGGAGAAGATTAAAGAATAGAAGAAAATGTCTACTAAAGGAGAACATCATCATACAGTTCCGCTTTCTGTATTGCTCAAGCGTGAATCAGCTAATGAGAAGATTGATAATCCTGAGCTTGTTCACGGACAGTTTAATCAGAGCAAGAAAGGAGAAGACTTTACTCTTGTTAAATCAGAGTGTCAAAGGGTTATGGGAGATGGCGTTACCACCTTCTCTGTTTTCGGGGTATTTTTCTTTGCTTCCTCTTCTTGGATCATTAATGATTGAGTATTTATGAGTAGGAGGAGAATGGATTCTGGTTGTTTGGATCTAGAATCATATTTCTGCAGCTACTTTAGAATATTTGTGTTTAATGATTTGAGTGGTATTGATTTCTTCTAGTGAAATATTGCAGCTTTTTGATGGACATAATGGTTCTGCAGCAGCTATCTACACTAAGGAGAACCTTTTGAACAACGTGTTGGCTGCAATTCCATCTGATCTCAACAGAGATGAGTGGGTTGCGGCACTTCCTAGGGCTTTGGTAGCAGGGTTTGTGAAAACTGATAAAGATTTTCAAGAAAGAGGTAATCTAACTCTTTTTCTTGTTGAGTTATCAATGAAAAAAGCCATGTGATTGTTCTGGTTTAAAGTCCCAAAGTGTGAACTTTCTGGTGTCTTTTTTGTTCTTATATGATATTTGGTGAAGACAATGTTTGAGGTTTTATTGTTTCCTCGCATGTCAGCAAGAACGTCTGGAACGACTGTAACTTTTGTCATAGTAGAAGGATGGGTGGTGAGTGTTGCATCTGTAGGTGACTCTCGTTGCATACTTGAGCCTGCTGAGGGTGGTGTCTATTACTTATCTGCTGATCATCGGCTTGAAATAAACGAAGAAGAGTAAGTCAGCTTTGTTCCTTGTATTGACCCACCTGATGATATTCTTATGATATATAATGGCATTATAATGTCTTTGGATTTTTTAACAGGCGAGATCGCGTCACAGCAAGTGGTGGTGAAGTTGGTCGGTTAAATACTGGTGGTGGTACTGAGGTACTTCTTTAAATAATACATTGTCAAGTAATGCTTGGTTTGTATAATGTAACACATATGAAACTTCTATGTGCTGTGAAAATCAAGGATTCTAATAAATAATATCTAACATCTTTTAGATTGGTCCTCTGAGATGTTGGCCGGGTGGTCTCTGTCTCTCAAGATCCATTGGAGATCTGGATGTTGGCGAATACATTGTTCCAGTTCCTTATGTGAAGCAAGTCAAGGTTCAAAAAATCTTTAACTCTCTTATGGTCTGGTCACGGCGTTAGCTGAAATTCTACAAAATGAGTGTATTCTGAAAGATGTATCTATTTTGTTTTGGTTATGCAGCTGTCTTCAGCTGGTGGTCGACTTATCATCTCAAGTGATGGTGTATGGGATGCAATTAGTGCAGAAGAGGCTCTTGATTGTTGTCGGGGCCTGCCACCTGAAGCTTCGGCTGAGCATATTGTTAAAGTATAGTATTTGAGTTGCTTATTTATCTGTCGATATATTGTTTCCTTTGCAGTATAATGATGTTTTTTATTGCTTCATTCAGGAAGCTGTGGGGAAAAAGGGTATTCGTGATGATACAACATGTATTGTCGTTGATATATTACCATCAGAAAAACCGGCTGCTTCCGTGCCGCCTCCAAAAAAGCAAGGAAAAGGAATGTTAAAGTCAATGTTCAAAAGGAAAAGTTCAGACTCGTCTTCTAATATTGAGAAAGAGTATGCAGAACCTGATGTAGTTGAAGAACTGTTTGAAGAAGGTTCTGCTATGCTGTCAGAGAGGTGTGATTCTTTTAAACATAGTTGCTTAGATGGAAATAGATGCTTCATTTTGATATGTTAATATTCATCATTTTTGTTTTTTATTGCAGATTAGACACAAAGTACCCGCTTTGCAATATGTTTAAGTTGTTCATGTGTGCTGTATGTCAAGTAGAAGTGAAACCTGGAGAAGGTGTCTCGATCCATGCTGGATCAGCTAATTGCCGAAAGCTTCGTCCTTGGGATGGTCCATTCCTTTGCGCAAGTTGCCAAGAGAAGAAAGACGCAATGGAAGGGAAACGATCATCAGGAGGTACCTACTTACATTTTCTCCTTATATTTTCCAGTCAGACTAAGAATGTGTCTGTGGAAGCTAATTGTAACTTTCTTGGGAATGTCAATGTTATGTTGCAGATAGACATAGTAGTGAGAGCGACTAGCCAGAAATTCCACAACTTGCAATTTATTTGGTCAATCAACTAACAAAAAAACAGTATTGTGAGTAATATGGAGCGGTTCGAGGATCTTCTGGTTGTTAATTTTTCACCCAGAGGTTACGAGTTCATTGATCAACCAAACCACCATTCTCCGGCAAACTCCAAAGCAGTTTTATTTATTTATTTTCTTTGATATGGCTTCCTTCTCACTTCACAGCGTCTTGGATTCATGAACGTAAAATCGATAGCCGATATCAAACTAGTTTCAAACTAGAGGTAACTCGGAAGTTCTTTTATTTTCTTTCTTTCTTTCTTTTTTTTTGGATGCTTTGGTGTTTCAAAATGAGTAGAACTAACTGCTGAGAGATGGTAGGTAAAGAAGATATGCGAGTCTGTGTGCAATTATTTCATGTATAAAACCAATGAACAAATTCTGGATAGAAGCATCATTTTTCATGTAACTTTAATTATATCTTTTTGTTTTCTACGCTCATAAAATGCCTTTGGTACGTGCTGGTTGCCGCAATAAGCTATTCAGCTTATATCGTGGATGAAACTTCCGAGTTATGTATTCAAACAAGTGAACTTGATTTAGGAACTCATAAAGTTTACATTATAACTCGAAAAAGACTAATATAGTAAATCAATTACTACTGTCTATTTACTCCATATAATTCACAATAATTTTCCTTTAGAATCGACAACTATAAGATGATAGGATCCCTATATAGAAGTCATAGAGAGGGCAAGTCAAAGCCTTAGAAGGTGGAGGAGGAAATTCTTTATGCTTGATGAAAAAGAAACTCCCATGTAGCTTAATCTGAAGGCTGCGCTTTCTGACTGAACAAGGCTTTAATTTTGTTACAACTATGTTGTAGTTAACCATCTTCTTGTCGAGGATTGTTTTAGGTTCCTCAGCGTTGTTATGGTTACTCAGAGCCCAATTCTCTATCAAGACATATTGCGCCATCATCCTTGATTACTTCACAAATATTTACCACTAAGCAATTTGGCTGGCCTCCTAAGTCCTAACGACAAAACCCATCAAGTATCAAGGACGACATTTTTATTTGAATCAAACAGCAAAACAACATGGATTTATTCATGCCTTGTGTTCGGAGTAAATCCAAGATATTGACTACGATCTCGTTTAGTGTAAAAACTTTATGTGACCTGCACGATTGGATAGGTCTAGCTGCAAATCAAGTATGTTTTACACCGTTTCCAGGCCACAAAACAAGCTGCTCTTCAATGCATTTATCAAAACTCCATGATTCCATTAGTGACATGTTATACTACAGAGTATGATGAGTGTGACCCCGTGAGCTGTCGACACATCAGAGCACAGACATTTAGGATTAACGTATAAGCTATAACCAAACGATAGTACTAAAGCAGATGCTTGATTCTCTCTTAAAAGTTATCTAAGCTTTTCAATAACGTCCTTCATTGTGACAACTCCTACAACCTCATCATTAGTAGGGGAATCACGAATCAGCCAATCAGGTATAGGAGAATTCTCAATATCCAAAATGCAAACGAGCAGCTTATACTAATAGAGGACTTGTCGCTAATGCTGAGAGTCATGCGGAGCTTTTAGTGCGACATAATATTAAGAGTATTACCATAAAATGGGAACCAATACTTCAAAAATTAAGTGACATTTTTTTACACATACAGTGTATTGGTCTGTAAAGTTAATTATCTTTTCATCATTTCCATTTATTTGAATTAATGAAAACTGCTATCATCAGAAAATGTGAGAAAATGTGAGAAGATGGCGAGAGGAGGGAGAGAGAGAGAGAGAGAGAGAGAGCATCACGTCTGAAAATAAATTTTCAGAGTTTGAAGAGAGGAGAAGAAGAAGATAAAATTAAGAAAATATTAGAAAACATTATCTAACAACACGTATATATTATCTGTTAATAATGTTATCTTGTTAATAATGTATTATATGTTATTTGACAACATGTAATATATATGTTATTTATACAATATTTTATGTTATTAGTGTATAATAGTATTAACGTGCAAATAATGTATTCTATATTAGCATATAACAATGTTAGCGGGCAAATAATATATTGTGTATTAGCATATAACAATGTTAGCATCCAAACAATATATTATATATTATCTGATAACACGCAATATATTTGTTATTTATGTGATATGTATGATATTAGTGTATAATAGTGTTATCATGCAAATAATGTATTATGTATTAACGTATAATAATGTTAGCATGCATATAATATGAATGTTATATAAGTATTATATGATAACATGTTAGTAATTAGTTGCTATTCGAGTTAACATAAAACGAAAGAGAGTATTTGGTCACCGGATTAATAGTGATCAATAGTGATTCCGACAATGGTAGTTTCTGTAAGTTTTTCAAAAAGTAAGGATATGTTTGGTATATAAATATATTCTCTTTCTTATTTTCTTAATTTTTAAATTAAAGATATCAAAAAACTAATTTTTAAATTAGTATGTAATATTAAACTAAAACACTCTAATATTAATTGCAATTGAAGGAAAAAAAGTAGATAATGTAAAAGAAAAGAATGAAATCTATACTATTAAAACAGAATCACACTTAACAAAGTAACTTGGATCAATTGCTGATATGACCCTCCGTACATGAGAGTTATTCTCCTATGACCCTGTTATATTTTAATATTTTTTTATTAATTTTTTTAAATCACTTAAGTAAGGAAATTTCAGTTTTACCCTTTTTAATCCACTCATCTCTAAAACTAAACGACACAACTTTTTATGTTTTTTGGCTTATTCCTTTTATTATTATTCTATTTTTTTTCACTTATCCCTTATCCCTTATTATTATCCTATTTTTTTATTTCACGAAGAAAACATTTTTTCCCTTTTTCTTTCTCTTTCGAAATCGTCGATTGATTCTCAGATCTCCGACAATCCGTCGATTACTTTT
>KE155275.1:220706-231684 GCA_000411075.1 Sisymbrium irio
GACTAAAAAGTGTATTCCGAGTTGCTCTCTTCAGCTACCAAAGTCCAATTGCTCCACAATGCTTCATAATCTCCAATCAAGTCCAAATCATACATAAACTTGTAAAGGACTCAACAAGACCCGAAAACACACTGAAAATACTCTAAAAACACAACTTATATCATGGATAAAATCAGTAAAAACCACGATATATCATTAATCTATCAATTTAAATATGAAAATTATATAATATTTATATATATGATATATATATATATATATTTCATACACATAGTTAAATTATTAAATAAAATGACAACTTTAAATAAAATAACTTAGTATACAAATTATTTTTATTCTAGAATTAGAGAGAAATACTTTTAAATAATAAGATCTCAATATCATCAATTACATAATATTTATATTATTTTATAATATAATAGATAATTTGAGATTAATATTTTTTATTAAATGATGCAGGATTAGTTTTGAACATGTTGTGAAAACTGAAACGGATTAAAAGAATGAAAATAAGCTAAAAATATTATTCATCAAAAATATTTAGAGTTGTGAACTGTAAAAATAAAAATCTTAATAAATCTAATATTTTAATATATAAATATATTATCTAAAATAAATAAATATAAAAAAATAACAAAAATTATAAAAAAAAAATTATAAAAGTAAAAAGTAAACTTGTCTAACCGTTTTTGGAAGAATATTTAGCGGTGCTTAAGATTTACATTTATTATCTACCCTGCTTTCCACATCCTTGTTTACTTGTCTCTTTATATAGTTAGGTTTTCTCTAGGTCTTAATATAAACTTTCAACATCTCTCTGTCTCTCTTCGATCAGCAACTAAGACGATCATGATTTCAGACTCTATCCCCCTTGATCTCAACCTCGAGATATTGTCGAGATTGCCAGCAAAGTCAGTAGCCAGGTTTCATTGCGTGTCCAAGCTATGGGCATCAACTCTTAGTCGTACATACTTCAAAGATTTGTTCCTGAACAAGTCCTCCGCCCAGCCGCGTCTCTTCTTCGCCATCGAAGAAAAGGGAAGCATCTGAGTCCATCTGACAAGTCTTCGTCGTCTCTTGTAGTAACCCCCGAATTTCATATGAAGTTCCCTCCAGACGCTATGGAAATCTATAGTCGTTGTGACCGACGATTTGCATGTGGCTATGCCTCTGGTTTGATCTATTTTTATGGTATGTGGATTAAAGAGGAGGATTATGATGGAGTGCCTGTGATATGTAACCCTAAAACGGGACGGTATGAGACCTTACCTTATATCCTTAGGTACAGAAGATCGTATAGCTTTTTTGGGTTTGATCCGATTGGCAAGCAGCATAAGGTATTGTTCATGGCTTATCCATGTGGTCCTAATGATCATAGAATTATGACATTAAGAACTAGAGAAATGAGGTGGAGAAAGATCGAATGTTCCTTACCACATGATGGTGTGAGTGAAGGGATATGCATTAATGGGGTTTTGTATTACTTAGGTGACACGTCTGATTATGAGAAGATTAATTGGGAGGGGATGTCCGATTTTGTGATAGTGTGCTTTGATGTTAGGTCTGAGAAATTCAAGTTTATTTATCCAGAAAGCTTTTGTGAATTGATAAACTATAATGGTAAATTCAGTTGCGTGTGTGGGTTTTAGAGGATGTGGAGAAGCAAGAATGGTCCAAATATGCCTATACTTTGAAAAATGATAAATTCATCAGGCATTACGTTTCGGTCGTTGGAGTGATTTCTACTGGTGAAATTGTTTTGTCAGTGGCCGGTTACAAATCTAAACAACCGTTTTATGTTTTCTATTTCAATCCTGAGAGGAACACTCTTCAATGTGTTGAAATCCAAGGTTTTGGAGAATACCATGAAACGTCGGAAAATCCTAGTAGAGTCCACGTCTTTGTAGACGATTGTAGTAAATTCTACGCCTTTGCAGACCATGAAGAGGAACTTAATGCTAAAGATTCAAAGCTACTCAGGTCAAGCATCTATGCTCCATATGTGAAGACAGAAGACTCAGAAGAATCAGAATCAGAATATGATTCGTATGGTTGTGAACGTTTTTATGGTAAAAAGAAGAAGAAGAAAGCAGATGAGGATGAAAATGATGATGATGATGATGATGATGATGATGATGATGATGATGATGATGATGATGATGAAGATGAAGATGAAGATGACAAAAGAGAAGATGACGAAAGAGAAGAAGGAGAAAGGAAAAGGAGAAAGCTGTAGGAAAAGATAGAGACGATCAATTGTGTTTAGGTGAGAGCAATGGGAACGTTATTTTTTAGCTAATAATTGTACCCATTTTACGATTATTTTAATAAATCAAGTGTTCTTTTCAAATTCTATCTCTTCTCGTGGCCATTGACGCTGTGTTAATCGTAGAGTTTATATATTACACACGTAAATAATATACTGATGCTGTGTTAAACGAAAAGCTTGTATATATTGGTGAGATAGATATATAACAATCAGCAATTGACGCTGTTGATTTATATGATGTGAAACAACGACATGACTCCCACTTGTTTCGGTAGAACCTTTATGCTTGTCAAGATCTATCCTTATAAACAACGACAATGTGGCCGTGGCCCTTTTGGGAACTCGCTTAGGATATCTTCTAATTGTATTCAAAGTTTCCGTTGTAGATTATAACTCCAAAGTATATTAGCATGGTGAGTAAGCATAAATAATAGAAGAAGGAAACCAAAAAAAAAAAACCACAGATTAAGAATTGAATAATGAGTTATAGAGAAAAGCTATTTTTACCCATTTAACCAAGCAAAACCTCTTTCTTGGCAATAAGAAGGTCATCCACTCACAACTTCCAGAAAAGTATGCCAAATGAGTAGATGTTCCCTTTCAAATTCTGATCTCGATGCTCCATTGCGTTGGAAAGTACACATTTAGCCCATCAGTAGTGATATCCTTCAAGTTCTTCTCTGACCTTACCAGAAACGTCTTCCAGCATTCAATATCAACCAGCTGCAAAGAAGAACATATGATTTAAGAATCAAGAGTATAAAGCAACGCTTAGCTAATTAACTGTATGATTCAATTATACTTTGAGAGTAAAATCTTCAGTGAGATATACTGCATTTTAGCTCAGCTCAGAGACTGTAAACGGATGATCAAGTTCAGTGTGAAGGTGCTTGAGACCACGTGCGACGCCTATAACGATCTTCATGTGTTTTGCCCACGAGGCTAAACTGCCTTTTCCATGTGCCCAAAACACATATTATTGTCAGCTAACTCTACTCTTATGTAAACTGCCAGAAACAAGGATCTAAGGAAGAAGTTTGATCGTATATGACAGTGGAGGTGCTCGTATAGTGTCCCGTGTGAAACAAGCAATCTTGTAAAAGGTTTGTTCTCGTTGTAGCATCCAAGTAATTTCCCCCGCATTTTCATGGTCTAACCTAGCCAAATCCGAAACTTGAAACAATAAGTGGTCACGATTTGACTGATGTTTTCTTGCAAGTGACTCAGTGATGACACAAGAAGAAGAAGAAGAAGAACCTCTATCTGGAAATAAAGCTCAAGATATCTGCAGATATTTAACTTTAATTAATCACATTGTAAAAATTTATAGAATAATATGGAAACGCAAGTAAACTTAAGAAAGTGATGTGAGTAACCTTTCCAAACAATTAAACTTAAGAGTCACAGAGAGAGCAATAGCAGTCCATGGAGGCACAATTCTATCAAAGAATATCGGTATGGCCTAAAAGATAAGAGAGATGAGAAGGGATAAAAGTGTTTGCAACAAATATCTAGTAAAAAGAGAAGACAAATAAAGTATTACCTCCATGGCCATAGAGTTTACGATCAGAAGTGTACAAATCAACAGAAGCTGAATCTTCACTACTGGAAATATTTTAGCTAAGAAAAAAAGCGAAAAAATGTTAAAAACGAAAGATCACAGCAACAAAATTGGCACATAAACTTTTAACAGCGAAACGACAGGTTGAAAAAACGGGGTTAAGGATTAGTCTGCACCCGAACACCAATCAAAGGGGCAGCCACCGAAGCGTGAGTGTCAACTGCAGCAGCAAACCAAGCATGCATCCCCGTGTTTGATTCCACTATGAACATGATTAGTATATATTAAAAGTACCAAAAGCTACAAATCCTAATACTCATCAGTTTGTTCTACGACTAAACTCTAAGCGATGGCTTTACCACTCTTTATTTGTGTTTGTGCCATGCATAAACACAATCGCGGGTCTTCTTTCTTCACTCTTCTCCTTCAAGCTTACTATAAGAAAAGGCAATCTTCCTTGCGCTACAGCTTTATTATATTACCAGTTAATTTGCATTACTCCTACGAGCACTGGTTTTGAAGGCATCTTCACTTCCTTCAGATAGAAAACGAATCTGTGAGTTATGAGTGGCTTAATTTACATCAATCTCAGTATCTTACCACTTGTAAGGAACTGAGACACAACGGACATGTGTACTCTTGTACCTGAACACACCTACCACATCTACCTCCCTGTATCAAAACCAAAACACAAAAACAAACACATTTGGCTATACACGCGCGATGATTCGATCTTAAGGACGGCCGGATTTGATGAGCCAGAACGTGCATGGTTCACACAACATGCACGATGACAAAGTAACAATTTAGTGGTAAGAAAAAAAAGACAAAATTTGTTTTTTAGCGGTGCTACTTGGGACTTAAGTTAAGGCCGTGCCCTAGTTTGTTTTTATATTCTCCGCCGCTTTACATGTATATTCTCTATTTTTGTTTTCCTTTTCTACATATCTCTTCATATATAGTAAGGTTTATCTAGGTCTTAATATAAACTTTGACATCTCTCTCTAATCAGCAACTAAGACGATCATGATTTCCGACTCTATCCCCCTTGATCTCAACCTCGAGATATTGTCGAGATTGCCAGCAAAGTCAGTAGCCAGGTTTCATTGCGTGTCCAAGCAATGGGCATCAACTCTTAGTCGTCCATACTTCAAAGATTTGTTCCGGACAAAGTCCTCAGCTCAGCCGCGTCTCTTATTCGCCATCGAAGAAAAGGAAAAGCGGAGCATCTTTTCGTTGCCTCAGCATCTGAGTCCATATGACAAGACTTCGTCGTCTCTTGTAGCAACCCCTGAATTTCATATGAAGTTCCCTCCAGACGATATGTGGATCTTTCCTAGTTCCCACCGAAAATCTGCATGTGGCTATGCCTCTGGTTTGATCTATTTCTATGGTATGTGGATCAACCAGAATTGCAATGGAGTGCCTGTGATATGTAACCCTAAAACGAGACGGTATGAGACCTTACCTTATATCCTTAGGTACAGAAAAACGTATAGCTTTTTTGGGTTTGATCCGATTGGCAAGAAACATAAGGTATTGTTCATGGCTTATGTATATGGTCCTAACGATCATAGAATTATGACATTAAGAACTGGAGGAATGAGGTGGAGAAAGATCGAATGTTCCTTAGAACATGATGGTGTGAGTGAAGGGATATGCATCAATGGTGTTTTGTATTACTTAGGTGACACGTCTGACTATGAAAGAATAAGTGTGAGGGGATGTCCTGTTTTGTGATAGTGTGCTTTGATGTTAGGTCTGAGATATTCAAGTTTATTTATCAAGAAAGCGATTGTGAATTGATAAACTATAATGGTAAATTAGGTGTGGTTTATTATGATACTGATGATGAATATAGGTTTTATGCTTATGATACCATTCAGTTGCGTGTGTGGGTTTTAGAGGATGTGGAGAAACAGGAATGGTCCAAATATGCTTATACTTTGAAAGATGATAGATTCATAGGGAATAACGTTTACGTCGTTGGGGTGATTTCTACCGGTGAAATTGTTTTGTCGATGGCCAGTTACACATCTAAACAACCGTTTTATGTTTTCTATTTCAATCCTGAGAGGAACACTCTTCAATGTGTTGAAATCCAAGGTTTTGGAGAATACCATGAAACGTCGGACAATGATCCTAGTAGAATAGTAGACGTCTTTGTAGACGATTGTAGTAATTTCTACGCCTTTGCAGACCATGTTGAGTATCTTAATGTTAAAGATCCAAAGCTACTCAGGTCAAGCATCAATGCTCCATATGTGAAGAATGAAGACTCAGAAGAATCAGAATCAGATTATGATTCGGATGGTAATCAACGTTTCGTGGTAAAAAGAAGAAGAAGAAAGCAGATGATGATGATGATGATGATGATGATGATGATGATGATGATGATGATGATGATGATGATGATTATGAAGATGATGAGGATGATGAGAATGATGGTGAAGATGGAGCTGACGAAAGAGAAGAAGGAGAAAGGAAAAGGAGAAAGCTGTAGGAGAAGATGGAGACGATCATTGGTCAATTTTTGCTCTATCTATATATGCTTTTATGCCCTATAGTTAATACTGAATAGTTGTACCCATTTTAAACCTATTTCAATAAACCAAGTTTTGTTTTAAAATTCCATCTCTTCTCGTGCGGTAATTAATACAAACAGCAGTGTTACACACATAATAATATATATTGTATATATTGATGAGATAAGTAAATCAGTCAATTTGTCTTCCTGCCATTGACGCTATTGATTTTTATGATGTGAAACGACATAATTCCCAATCCGGTCACAGGAACATCTGTGATATATTATATTCTTTGTTTGGATTAAGTAGAATGTACCAAAATGAAGAAGATTGCAATTTTGTATAGCTTTTTTTACAGAGTAACTATTAACCACTAAGAGGTCTTTGATCTTAAACACCAAACATTAACCAAAAAGAGTGTTTTATATAAATCATCTTTTTAAACTATCTATCGTATCTTCAGTCAGATATCATTACGTTTGGGTGGGCTCTTCTTCATGTTTTGGAGCCGGGTAGTGGGAAGAATCTGAAGGTTTTCTTGTGGGACTAGAATCTGATGGCTTTGTAGTTGGACTAGAGTCTGGTGTGGCCATATGGGATGTTCGGTTGGGACTAGTGGAACCCGACGATGATTGCGTGATGGATGTTATCACGCTTGGTATATTTTCTTGAGAAGCATGCATGTTGACTCTTATCCTGTTGTGGATGTTCACATACTCATCGGTTTCGTCAAGGATCTCTTCCTGAAAAAATCATAGCAAAAGCATTTTAGCTTATGATTCTTTAGTTTGATCTCTAGTGCTAAAAAGAGGTTTTGAGTTAACCTGAAGAAGCTCTTCTATAACGTCCTCCATTGTGATAACTCCTACAACCTCTTCATTGGAAGGAAAATCAGGTATAGGAGAATTCTCGATATCCAAAATGCAAAACGAACAGCCTCTATGTCGCTTCTTAGCTGGAGCAGACGTGAGAGTCGTTTTCCCCTGCTGTTCCTCACCGTTCTCGCTCTTGCCGGATTTTGCATCTCCGGTTTCAATTTTGAAGACTAGATTACACAGAAGCATTAAGCTAACATATTTGTTTTCCATGTTTGTATATGGGATGTAGCTAATACTGAAAAGTCATACCTTCCTTCTCTGACACTTCGACCTGAGCTTTTGGTTTCTTACAACTGTCCTTAAACAGTTCATCTTTAGTTTTCTTGTTTTTTCTGCGCTCAATGCCATTCTCACTTGTTTCGGGCGATCCTTTATGCTCGTCAATATCCTTATAGACAACTGCAATGTGGCTGTGACCCTTTTGGAACTCGTTTAGGATATCGTATAATGGCATGGTCTCAGATACACTGCAGAAGAGAAGGTTACAGATATCAACTCTGTGGGATGCTATAAGAGACCTATGCCAACTGTCAAGAACGTGAATTAAGCATTAGTCTCAGCTATTTACCGCGGAATCTTTCTCATCATCATTTTTCTCAGAGGAACTTCTTTTCTTGCATCAACTGCCAAGAGATTTTTAACCTGCACCAGCAAAAAGGAATAAGATCATAACCCTTCATAAGTTACGAGACAGTCTTTCTCAAAACTACACTCTTATAACAGAATATAACATTTAAGGTAGACAATACAAAACCAAAGACTTTAAGTACCCAAAAGATAGAAAAGATCATCAACCATCTAAAAATATGAAAGACAGGTACCAGAATGAGTCCAATTATATGTGTTGGATTTCTGAAATAAACTGGAACTCTGCTATGACCAACTGACATTATTGTATTCAAAGTTTCCCTGCATTATAAGTCCAAATTATATAAGCATGATGGACTAAAGTGTATAAAGAAGATAAAAGGAAACAAAAAAAAAAGAAAAAAAAACCCACAGATTAAGAGTTGAATCAAGATCAAGTGAAAATGCATTCGAAATGGGAGTCATAGCATCTTTTGCCGTCTTTTCTGTTAATTCAAGTGCACCAGTGATGATAGAAGTCTCATCATTTGTTAAATCTCCACCTTTCCCAGCCTAATTAAAAAAACAAAAACTCTGTCAGAAAAGTTTGCTGTAAGAAAACACACACAACGGTTTCAATTACATAGCCAAAACAGACTTAAGTTAACTACAGACAGACATACCTGATTTCCATGGAAATTCACAAATGTCTTGAGCTCTGCTCTCCGTAACAGAACACCATGTCCTTTACCCAACATCCAATCAAGAACCTAAAGCAACACATTTGTATCAGAATCAAGAAACACTTTCTAATAAAAAAAGACTTAGCCAATCTATCTCTCTATATATACCTTACTGATTGGATATGAAATAGGGAAGAATAGTATAAGAAGAACACGAACAAAAGGAGCCATGATCGCTCCAACCTTAAGTCCGTAACGTGTGCAAACCGCTTGTGGCATAATCTGAAAAATAATAAACATTTAATCTAAAAGTAAAAAGAATATGTGTAAAACACAGGTAACCTCGAGAGAAAGAGATAGTGAAGAAACCTCTCCAAAGACCAGTATAAGAGTCACTGAAAGAACAATAGCAGCCCATGGTGGCACAATTCTATCCAAGAATATTGGCAGAGCCTACAATATTAAAAACAACAAAAAATAAATAAAAAAGACATGAGAAGCAGTAACATATCACATATGTCTGTTTTATTACACCAAGTCTGTCTTTGCATAGAAGTGTAGATATATACCTCCATGGCCATAGAGTTTCCAATCAAAAGAGTACAGAGCAAGAGATGCTGATTCTTCACTACTGGAAATATCTTACCTAAAATTAAGATTAATTAATTTTAAAGTTTGTGAATTTTCGATAGAATTCATAAAATCAAGAAAAAGAATTTGTTACGGACCGGCGTTGATTCGATCTTGAGGACGTCCGGATTTGATGAGAACTTCGAGATCGACTAATCCGAGAGACATGAGACCAAGGGTTAAACCTGCCATCAGTCCAGCGAAGGCAACAAGAGCTATGATGATCAATACGTAGAGCAAGAACGTTGTTCCGCAGCACGGCAAATCCGAGGAAGAAGATGACGATGACTCCATGAATATTTGCGGGGGAAGTTTGGTGGTGGAGTTGGGCTGATCTATGGAGTTAAGTGCGAATCGAGTTCAAGACGCAAGTTTTTGTATTGAGAGAGAGAGAAGAAGAAGAAGATGAAACATGTGTGGTGGACCCCATTTTCTATCAGAACTCATTTATTCTCTCGTTCGGGATGTGTTGTAATGTTGTTTTTTTTTAAGATCGAACCGGGTGCTAATCAGTCCGGTTTGGATTTATCAATCTGGTATATTTTGCTATTCGATGATTTTTATTTCAATAATGTATGTTTTTTTTTGTCATTTTATTTGAGTTTTCTCAAATTTATGCAAAATTTATTCATTTTATTTCAGTTTTCTCAAATCTATGCAAAATTTATACTTATTTAATACAATGTATATACCTAATAATTGTAATAATATTCTGTAGTAATTTTTTCTATTGGTTAGACTAATTTTAGTTACATGTTACATAACAATTTACTTGAATGTTACAGTAAAAACATTTGTACGTTTTTAATGTTTATAAAACATAGGTAACCAAATCAAAATTTTTAATCATTCTAAAAAAGTTTTTATATACCAGAATTCGGGATGTTATAATTCACCATTCAAGCATGCAACGTTCCGTTGCGAAACCAGAATGCCTCCCATGTCAGCATTGGGATAACTAACCAGCTCTAATACCACTTATAACGCCCCAATCGTCTCTACCAATGAGCCCCATGTCCTCTCACTAGATCCATCGGCCGACTCACCCTTGTCGGACGGTCGAAACATTAATCAGAAAGTTCGAAAGTCATGATATATTAACCCTACAATCACTACATGATCGTTTTCCGTGTTTTAGCATCACTCACACGGGACCGCGAATGATTTTCTTGTTGGTCACCCATCATTTTACTACTCTATTTCAAGCACGCTTAACCCTAAATTTTTCTTTCGATGTGCAATAAATACATTTTAGTGACATAAGTAGCCAAATCAATTTTTTTAACCTCTTTACATAAGTTATCATATACTAGAAATCGAGATGTTATAGAATAATTCTCTTCTATATTACCGGATACTGAAAAATCTCCAGATCATCATCCCATAGCTTGCTCTTCTTCATTACACAATTTAATTGGTTTTGAAATCATGTTAATTATAAGACCTAGAAACTGAAAAACAAAAGAAAATGAGTACAGCCAAGGCCTTAGGAAAAGAAAACATAGAGAATAACGGTTTTGTGTGATCGGTGGTGGAGACGCTTTGTTGAGAGAGAAAATGATTTTATTCCCCTTGTATCTTGTCTTCTTCAATAGACTGACTTGTAGAATTTTTAGTAATATAAACATTATATATAGATATGTATATGTGTTTGTGCATATAATCTATCTATCTATTAATATATAAAAGTTGAGGTTAAATGTCATTGAGAGTGTCCACATAAGATTAAAATTTTTTAACAACCAATAGTAGTAATCTATGTCATCATTAAATTTAAGAAATTTTCTAAAATTTTAACAACCAATAGTACCAATCCAAGTCATCATCAAATTTAAGAAATTTTCTAAATTTAATAATTTTAT